>KZ106784.1:98521-237066 GCA_000504385.2 Exutisphaerella laricina CBS 326.52 | reverse complement strand
GGGGGATCTTGGAGAGGAAAGAGATGGAGGATACATCATCATGTTGGTGAAGTTGTGATGGATTACCCCGTAAGAAAGTGCTTGTACCCACCTCCACCTCCACCTCCACCTCCACCTCCACTTCCACTTCCTCCAGACATCTCCAGCCGGAACTCCATTCGTCGGATACATTGCCTGAATGAAGCGCACCTAAGCGCTTGGCACGGACAAAGGCACAATTGATAGCATCGATGGCTGAAACGCGGCGACATTATTGACATTCTTCATACAGTCACCCAAACCACCACCCCACAAATTATTCCCCGCCCCCTTCACAGCCCAAAAGCACGCTCAATACCTAAACGCTCTCTTATCTTCCTTCCCCTCCCGCCCTCACTTTTGCACGCAAAAAACCTCCACTCCCGCTCAGAAAACAACCTCGTATCCCCAAACCACTCCCAAAGCGAACTCTTCTTCGTCATAGCCCCATACCGTCCATCCATGCCAATCACCTTCCTCAGCCGTGCCCTCATCGGCAGGCCCGCCTTCTTCGTACACCCCTCAATCGCACCCACTATCTCCATGACCTCGTGCGGAACCTCCGCCGTACCATCTGCGTACGTCGTGTTAGCGAAGATGCCGGGTTGGGTAGTGTGGGGAGCAAGCGACGTCCCTCCTCCCTCTAGGGAGAGGATGCGGGAGCGGGAACGGGAACGGCCAGAGGAGGATGTGACGGCATGCGTGTAGGAGATGTCTCGCACGGCGGATATAGGGGATGACGCGTTGTTGTAGGGAAGACTTGTGTTCGAGTAGATACTTCGGCTCTGCCGTTGCTGCTGGTACTGTGATCTTGGGCTGCAGTCGATGGAGGGTGGTTGGTATTCTTCTTCCGAGTCGGTTGCGTTTGTTACGTCCGCGACCATGGCTTTTGGTCGGGCGGTAGTCGCCTGGGGTTTTGGAGCGGACCCGAAGCTCGCTTCCAGAGCCGGTACGGCTGCTGATGTCTTCTGTCCCTTGTGTGGAGTGCTTTTTGCGCTTGGTGGCAGAGAGGGCGGCTTGATGATGAGCTTCGGTCTCTTGACGACGATATCTTCCCCTGGTGCGGCGCTTGTCGCTCGTGATGGTCCTCCAAACTTTCGCTTCCTACTAGGAATATCGTCTTCTGAGTCTTCGAGGTCCGTGTTTGCCACAGGTTGTCTTAGCTGTGGAGTGGCCTCCCTCCCGTCACGCAACACCACACTGTCCACTCGAGCTCGAACTTGAATCTGCTGATCTCCTCGAGCACCCAGCATGCCGTCGATTCTCCGCTCCGCCATTGCTTGACTTGTAAGGAGCCCATGTTGAGCACTATCTAATGCAGGTGCTCTCCACAGTCTCGTGAGGTCGAATGCTTCTATCGCGCGGCATTGTACAAACCTTGTAGGTGGTGGCACGTAGCTTTTGAATTGCTCGTATTTTTGGGCGAGCGATCCGCCTGCATGATGTAGCTCGAGTTCTTCGTCGATGGTGAGGCGACCAGCTTTGTGGAGCACGTCTAGCAATGTAGGCGCTGGTGGTGGTGGTGGTGGTGATCGTCGTCGTGGTTGTAACGACATACTGGTTGATCGACGAGGTTGATTGGCCATGCGCTATCGTGATCTATGTTCATCAGCGTATTAAAATTGTTTGTGTTGGTCCACAAACTCAGCGTCATTGTGAAGCGCACGTGAAAAAGGAAGTATCGAGATGTGTGATTAGCGGTAACTGAAGTGAACGTGACTTTCCCAGAGTCGTTCACATGTAGTACTTCACTCATTAGCGAGAGATCTAGCGATAACTTGACCCAATTGACAGATGTCATAGGTGGATCTCCAGCAACTCGCCACTACTTTGCCCTTATCAGTGCTCGCGGGGCCTCGGGGGACACTGTAAGGCCAGCATCATGATGCTCGTTCGTCTTTGCTCGTCGCTGGACTACGTCTTCTTTGGCCTGTTCTTAGGTTCATTCTTTATTATTGTTCCGTGCTTTGTAAATTCTCCATGCGACATGCCTTGGTGACTGCCATCCTGTCTTGGCCGAGCCTCTCTCTCTCTCTCTCTCTTCTTTTTTATGATTTCCCGCATATTATTGCCCGTCGATCTACGTTCTTCGTCTCTGCGCTTGCGCCGGGCGATGTTAATTTCGATGGTAGCATTTCTCTTTTGGTCTACACACCCTAGCCTGCTATTTCTCGCAATGCTTTGCGTATTTCTGTATATAGGACACTGGAGTCGGGAGCCGCTACGATCTCGTCAATGGTGGCCGCAAGGGACGCTTCCTGGCTGGTCGTCGTTGCGAATAGTGTTGGTAACTGGTTTCCGCATTTCTCAGCGAAGACGGCAGTCTAGACCACGTGCGTGTTTACCTCTACATATATCATAGAGTTCTGCTCGGGAATATGCTGCGACATAAGCCTCGTTGTTAAAGTCTCGACGTTCGAGCCACACACAGGAAGTGTAGCGGGAGTCCGCGTTATTTCGCTCATGAAACCTGGCAACGAGCTCTGCACATCCTGGAGGATGCTCATCGCACTTCGCTGCAGCTCCAGTAGTACCATTGTTCCACAATAGCATGTACCACACCTCGCCGAGTTGCATACGAGAATCCGAGATTTCTCTCAATCGTGGGCCAGACTGCGCAAGTCCCTGCGCTCGAAGTTGCGTTTGAGAACTCCGCCACTGTGGAAAAACATTTGCGCAGTAGGCGACATGGTCCTGAGCGACCTGGGTAGAGGTGTTCGCATATCCGCTGTATTGCTGACCCATCTGCTGGAGTCAGGTTTGTGCTTGCCTCAGCAATGCCTGCTGATGTTGCTGTCTTTGTGCCATCACCTGCGGCGCTATCTGCTGTGACCTTGATTGGTGTCTTCATCACCCTGCTGTGAATGTCAAATTCCCGCTTTCACCATGGCACTCTATGACTCCCAGTGGGCGAGGTTGTTGCGACGAGAATTTGGATTCCCCAGCCATTTCCATTCCTCGGCAGTGAAGAGTCTAGTATCACCAAACCATTCTGCGAGCCCTCCGCCTTTGCTATTAAGGCCGAGAACCCCGGATTTGATGAAGTAGCCACATTGCCCATCATTCTGTTTGAGGCAACTCCGTTTAGGCATTCCATTTCTGTCCTTCTCGAGTGCTTTGATGACGCCCACAATGGCCTGAATTTCCTCAGGTATTGGGCTATGCCCAGCTTTCGATCCCAGCATCGGCCTTGGTGCCTTCGGGGCATTATCTTGCATCGACCGGGGAAGTGCAGTTGGCTTGGCCACTTCACCAGCACTGCCTGAAGCCACAATCGGGAGGTCAACAGAGGCCTGCACACCACGTGAGCTATGTGGCCGTGTCGCTTCGGCTGGCACGCGAAGTGCAGGACTCTGTTGAGCAGGGCCAGAGCCTTGAATGATAGTCGAAGCACCACCTCGTCCCATTTCGGGCTGGAATGCAGTAAAATCATCGCGCTGGGACTGCGTTCCGTAAGCCTCCCGCTGCACGGCAGGCATCGAGCGCTGCGCAGCTGCTTTGCTCGCAGTAGCGTGGCGCAAGATCTCCTGTACTGTTTGCTGGTTGTTTGTGTAGAACTGGATCCAGTGGAAGCCTCGGTTTTGCTGCGGAATTCTCAACATCGCGTTTCGGAATGCTGGCGAATAGCTCATCAAAAGTTCGTACTGCTCTTGGCTGGCCTGTGAAGTTTGATCTGCATTATTCAAGGACACGGGTTGCAAAGTCGATACAGCTGGCGATCCAGTTCGTTGCGTAGCAGGAGCTGCAGTCCAGTATAGCGGAGAATCACGCGTTGAGCACGCCATTCGTCCTGGCTGTGTGTCTTGCAACCCCGGTGACGTGTAAATTCTCCTTTGTGGTACCGCCAGTGTTTTTGAAGACGCCATTGTGAATCCCTGCTGTGTAGCTTGCTGCTGAGGTGCTCCTTGTGGGAGCAGCATGGACGCACTCGCCTGCTGTGTACAGTGCTGACGGGGCGAACTTTGAGGATTCGACATGGCTCTACCAGGTGGGGTCTGAGGCGAGGCATGCGCGCGCATTTGATCTAAGAAGTGCTGTTGAAACGAGCCTTGAGGTCGTGGTGGCGACGGCGTGATGTTCCCATTGACTACTTGGGGCGACGCAGTCGTGCGCGCTTCCATTGGGAACTGCTGTTGAGGTGAGGCTTGGAATCTCACTGGTGACTGCATGGTGTTACCACCCGGCAAATGAGGAGAGCCAGTCATACGCATCAGCTGTGTAGACTGTTGGTCTGGCGAGCCTTGCGATCGCCATAGTGACGGTATGGTGCTTCCAGCTGCCATTTGAGGAGAGTCAGCCGTACACATCTCCTGTGAGAGCTGTTGGTGAGGCGAGCCTTGTGACGGCATTGATGAAGGTATGCTACTGCCAGATGATGATCGCGAATGGCTTATGGAGTGCAGCGAGCTGGTACGAGAGTGGACCGAGCAAGTCCTCTGATGTGCTTGTGTACCTTGAGGTGATGATGGAAGCTGACGAGCACTATGTGCTTGAGCATCACTACCAGCTCCTGGGGATTTTCTAAGCATCGGGTTGTCCGTAGGCATCCTCATTTGTGGTGGAGATTGCATGCCCGTCGTGGCGAGTAGCATCTGTCGCTGTTCCATGTCGCTATTCTTTGGAATCAAGGAGCGTCCTGAGTGCATTTGCTGATACTGCCCTGGAGTTCGCGTCGGTGGTCTGGCTTGAACTACTTGCTGCTGTATCCTCTGTCGCACGCTCGGTGTGGCTACGTAATTGACAGATTTGACAAATGGCTTGGGCACGCGTTCTTGGTTTTCTATCTCAGATCCCGTTGGCCGCATCGTGACCTGACTTTTCGTTGCCATCTGAGCCTGCTGTTTCGTAATTTTAGATGGCTGCAGTGACTTCCCTGAATGGTCGTACTTCAGGCGAGCATCCCGCGTCTTGTATTCCACTGGAATCTGCGCTGTAGTGCTCGCGAGCCACGTCTTCTGCTGGTCGTTAGGTGGCTGCAGGTTTTGCTGGTGGTCAGGTGCTCGCAGGACTACACTTCCATCACATTTCCGTGGGTAAGTCATACCAGGCGATTGCATCGTGCTTGTTGGTACTGGGTACTGATTCGATCGAGCTGGTGTCAAAGCCCTTTGAACTGCCATGTCCATCCTCATCAGCCTCTCTCGAATGATATTTTGCGCATCGAGAGCCTGAACTCCCGAATATTCTTTCTTCACTTGCTCTCTCATGCTAGCAAATTCCGCCCGCTGGCGTTCTACTGCCTCCATGCCGTGCAGATGCGGATATCCTGGCGGAGGTAAGCCTGGACAGAGGGGCTGAAGTGAGCCTGCTGAGATGCTAGTACGGGAAACCATGGCCGGATTTGCTGGCGCCACACTCGGGGAAGAGTTGCGGTAGCGATCGTCGTGCACTGCTTGAGGCATATTCCCCATACTTCTGTTGGCAGTATTTTGAGCTGCTATCGTGAAGGCCGATGTAACCTGCGTGTGCACAGGAATGGTATGAGCGGCATGTATAGATGGTGGCGGAGCTTCAGCGAGCGCAGATGAAGACAGGCGTACGCGCTTGTCAGCCTCCTCCACCGATGGCCCCAGAAAATCCTCCAGCTGTCTCTTCAGGCTCTGCTCTAACATTAGATCATGGTTTCTGGTACTGCGCGCCTCGTCCCGCTTCTGCACCAGGTTCGTGTTCTGGATGTTGAAGCACGGTGCCTCGAAGCCAGGATCGTGACGCTCGCGTTCGATATCATCGTCGCGATAGGCGAGCAGCACGGGATGCTGATCACTCCAGGCAGCTTTGTACGTGGTGAATGTTCCCGACGCTAGGTACTGCTGGCAGTAGTGACCCGAAACCTCCTTGGTGGCGTATGGCATCATTTTCGCAAAGGCCTGGTGTGATATGCAGTGCATGCGGAAGTTTGTGATTGATCTCGACTGGTAGATGTGCGTCTATGCTAGCGAGAAGTCTTTATGCGCGGTGTGAGGACTCGAAAACGGCAGGTTGATGGAGGTTGTCCTCAAGCGGTGCGGTCGCGGGATCTGAATGGATGGAATGAAAGGGAGTTGTGCGATGTAAACATGGTTTGTAGTGCTGTACACTCACTATTGGATAATGCCGGCGATGGTCGCAGAATCGAGTGGCAGGAGTATTGGTATTGTTGTGTTGTCGTTGACGAAGTTGAAGTCGCAGAAGAAAGTGCAGTCGCTATCCACTTTCGAGATCGGATAAGATGCGTCTCGTGAAGCGCGCCTTCCAGCTGATCATCGCGTCGAACTTCCCCCTGGGAAACATGCTCGCGTAGCACAGTCGAGCATGATCGAGGCAGAGAGTGGAGAGCGATATTTTTCGGAGATGCCAGTGGGTCTACAAATCGCGCATAGTGAGACAGCCATATGCTCCCGCCATGGCTTTTGTCACCGCTGTCAGTCAGCATCGTGAACAGCAGAATCGTCCATATCATGCATGTCTGCTCTACCTTTATTGAACCCCCCCCCCTGTGGGTAGGCCCTGGTACTGACCAGCATCGTCTCTTTCACGAGGCCTTCGAAGGAATCTAAACACAACCCAAGTTGTCTCGGCGTTGCTCAACACGCGCAATACTCGCCAGTTCTACGGGTTACCACGGCAGCTGCAGAGGTGTTGGCAGCTTGTCCTTCGATCCCAGAACAGGCTCAGCAGTGCCGATATCACTACCAAAGGTCAGCAAGCGACACATTGCATCCTCAAATACCGAGTCAGCGTACCCAGGTCCCCTTGGCGCCCAAAACGTGCCCGTCTTACTGATATCAAAAGTCTCCACCCACTCTTTGAGACTCTTCGCGCTCTCATCTGGCGTCACCGCACCACCCTCGTCCCAAAACTGATCGAACCCGACTCCCTTCGTCATCTCCGTCCGCATGAAAGCAGGATGCACAAGTCCCACGGCAATGCCAGCATCCTTGAGATCAAAGCTCAGCAATCTGCCCACCATGTTTAGCGCAGCTTTACTTCCATGATGCGCGAAATTGCCACCACCTTCAGACTCATGCCTCAATGCGATGGAACCTGCTTCGGACGAAACGAGGATAACTTTCGAGCCGGATTTGAGCAGACCTGCTTTGTAGAGTGCGTGGACTACAAAGACGGGGCCGATGGCGCAGACTTTGTAGGTAAAGACTTCTTTGTCGAAGTCGGGCTCGTCCAGAGATTCTTTGGGGAAGTAGCCAGCTGTGATGATGACGATGTCCTGCTGTTCACTTCTGAGACCGGAAATGATGGTGGTGCCTGCTTGATCTTCAGCGATGTCGACGGCTGTGATCCAGCGAATGCCTAGGCGGTCATCCGGCGTTTCTGATCGAGCTGTGCACACTTGTCAAATACCGGCTGACATGGAAACGACTCATGTACAAACATACCAGTTCCCGAAACATTGTATCCAGCTTCATGATACTGCTTCGCGAGCTCTTTCCCAAGACCCCGTGAGGCGCCTACGATCAGGACGTTTGTCTCGCCCTCTGAGCGGGCTGGCACGTTGCGAATGGTGTCCATGCTGACGATGATGAATGATTCGTAGCAAGAAGGCACAAGGAGAGGGCTACATGATTTGATCGTAAAAGACCATGGAAACCCAAGGCGATTGTGCATGTTGGCGCCTGCCTGACGTGATGCCTCGGCTAGATCCGGCGCACTATGATGACATCTCCATCTCTTACCTACAACTACAAAAGAAGAGGCTTGCAGGGTAGTGCTTGACCGACCTACACGTCACATTAGTAGTTTGTGCAGTGGCCGGACTACAATGCTCAGCTGCGGTCACAATTCGACAAGCTCACTACCACTGGAAAGAAGCGCAGAACCACTGACGCGCCCATGATAGTGTGAACTGGATTCACACCGACGCGGAAAGGAAGTCTTCACGCCTTTAGTCACTGCATAGCGCAGATAGTGCCTTGGCCTCCACCTCCGTAACCTCCTCAAAAGTGTTCCCAACTCTCTTGCTACCACCAGTATCAGGATACTCACCCCACAGGTAGATCGTCTCACGGACCGACAGCGGCGCCTGAATCGCAAGATACACTCTCCGCTGCTCCCCATCCGCATCCATCCTCACGTCCTTCTTCAGCACCCGTAACATTCACCTGCGACTCCAGATCGCCATCAAACATCTAAACATAGAACACACACACACACATCAGCAGTGAGTGGAGAACTCGAGCGTGCGCTTCTTCCTCGACGGCTCCGGCTCCGGCCCCGGATCCTCAATACTCGCCCGTGCAGCAGCGTCTTCATAATCCTCTCTCGTCTCCGAATGCAAACTCCTCGGCACGCGCACTTCGCCTCCGTAGAGCGTGTTTCTCGGCCCGAATTGCACGATCAGCCGCCGGACGTAGCAGTCGCGGCGCTCGTCCATGCCGAGGATCTTGGTCATGGCGGCGTGAGCGGCTGTGCTGGGGCTTTGGGCGATGCGGACGTAGTGGGTGGTGGTGAAGAGGGCGCGGATGTGGGCTTGTACGTGCTTTTCTGGAACGCGGACGAAGCCTTTGAACTGCGGGTTGGTGGGGAAGGTTACGGTGTAGTGGTAGTGGCCGTTTTCGTGGCGGGTGACGGCTGTGAGGTAGACTGCGCCGGTGATGCCGGCGGACTCGATAGTTAGGGGGAATTGGATGTTGCTTGCAGGATCCATGTTGGTTAAGTGGTGTTGGTAGGTGGGCTTTTGGGGAACGGGCTTGGTGAGTGGTGGTGATAGTGGGTGGAGGGTGTGGTGGTTGATGGAGGATGTGGTGGTGGTGGTAATGACATGCTATAGCTTCGATAGCGCTTGCGTTCGTCTCGTACGGTCATATTCACTCCTTCAAACCCGTCACAACATCCACACCTTGTGGTTATTGATAACAATGCTTCCATGCGGAGCACAGATGCCGGCGAGCGGCAAGCTTCGGTCGGACCTGCATGAGCTCTGCCTCTCTCTAGCGCGCCCAATTAAGCTTCTCGAGGATTAATGATGCAGCTGTTGCTCCTCATGCTATAAAGCTCATTGCCTTTTCCCCAGGACATACTGATGCGACTGTTCTCATTTGCTCACCAAAATGTCTTCTGGAAAGCTCGCTATCATCGCAGGAGTTGGTTCGGGCCTGGGGTCGTCACTTGCTCGTCGCTTCGGCGCAGAGTATGTCGTCGTTCTTCTGGCCCGCAAGCGCGAAAGCTACCAGCCTGTAGCAGATGAAGTCAATAGGGATGGTGGCAAAGCTGTTGGTATAAGCACCGACATTTCGAACCCAGACAGTGTCAAAGCAGCATTCTCCACGATTGCCGAACAGTTTCCAGGGGCTGATACTGCCGTGGCAGTCTTTAATGCGAGTGGGCCGTTCGTGAGGAAGTCCCTGCTGGACGTCAAGGTAGAAGAGATCGATGCCGCGTACGGAGTCAGCATGTAATTGCCTCGAAGGCCATGCCATCGCCGGAGCGTTGCTGACCCTTGCTCCAATAGAAAAGGCGCGCTCTTGTTCGCTCAGTCTGCCGTTCCGTTGTTGCTCAAATACGAAGAGAGCAAGCCGAAACATCCTCCGTCTCTATTCTTCACGGGATCCACCGCAGCGATCAAGCCAAATCCGCTATCGTCAGTGATCACGGTTCCAAGACATGGTCTTCGGGCATTGGCCATGTCTACGGCGAAGGAGTTTGGGCCCAAGGGTATTCACGTCGTGCACTCGATAGTCGATGGCGCGATCGATACTCCTTGGGGAGAGAAGTTTCTGAAAGACAAGTCGCCTGAGGAGAAGCTAGACCCGGCTGCCATTGCTGATACGTACTGGGATCTGCACTTGCAGAGTCGAAGGTGTTTCACCAATGAGATCGATTGCAGACCCATGAACGAGAGGTGGTGATATGGTCATAGCCAGCAGCAATTGGCATCCGTGGAGAATGGAAATGCCAATGCTTTCTCGTAACTCCGCCGATGCAGCTGGCGGGATTGACAGAACTCCACGGTGATGATGTTCAGGTTCGAGTTGGGAGATCGATGCACACTGCATCGCAACAACCGTGAAGTCTTGTACAGGTGTGCCTTGATCATGTGCCAGTTGGCAGAGGCTCAAAACGCCTCTGATGCGGCTCATATTGGCGCTTTCCATCACTACTTCTATCTGACCCGCTTTCCACGTCCTTCTCGAATCCTCTTCATATTCTCGCTCAACCCTGTCAACGACCGGTGACTTCAAGGGACCCGCAGACGCATGATTGATCATCGCCATAGCAGATGATTGTAACCAAAAAAAAAAATCCGTTTGCGACCCTTCTCCGTTCGACAGCATCAGTGAGCGCCGTAGCTGATCGCTGACCAGGTCTTAAGCTTAGACATCCATCAGCTTCATCCCTCATGTCATGTAGCGCTTACGTAGTCATGCCTTGGCCAACGATTGTGCTGCTGCTCTCAAAAGGTATCTGTCCAAGTAATCCATGTCTGATGTCTCACTCCATGGCTGACTAAGACTGAAGGGGCCTTCCTAGGACGCCCATACCTCTTGCCCGACATTCTCAATCCAGTTGCCCAAGCGCTCGACGCCGCCATCCCACTCTTTTAGTCTGTTACGCATGGCTTGGATGCCATCCTTGTCCAAGACCTTGGGCTGTACCCAGCTGATCCGAGCAACCTCGTCCACCTGGTCAATGTTACCCTTGATCAAGCCCAAGCTCAAAGCTTTCATGATCAAATGCTCGATTTCATCATGGCTGACCTTCGTCTCTTGGCTGATGGTGCTGAACGTCATGCTACGATCCTGAGGCGCTCGAGAGAAGACCAGCTGTGTGAGGGCAGCCAGCGAGATCTTTTGGTAGAGAAATTGCTGGTGTTGTTGAAGCAGACTGTTGGCCTGGAGGTGTTGCTGCAGGATGTTGTATGCCTGGAGATCGCCGCGGTTGAAGGCGAACAGGAGATCGCGCAGCCACGAGTGCTCGGTCTTAGTGAGGCTGTCGAGGATCGGGTGAAGTAGAAGTTCGCCAAAGTTGTACAGGTTCTCGCTGACTAGAGCGGCAATGGACAGGTCGTATGCGATGCGTTGGCGTTCGGTCTCGGATTGTTCGCTGAGCTCGATGCAGGCGAGGTATAGAAGGGTGGTGCGATAATAATCGGCGAACTCGTGCTGTTGTTGGTAGTAGAGTCCGCTTGTACGATAGAAGTTGGCGTGCACTTCTGTCTGAACCGAATAGTCGAAGGTGTCGATGATATTCTTGCACTTGTCGAGGTCCTTGCGTGCCTCGGCAATCTGCTTGAGGTTCAGTTTCGTGTTGGCGACTGACGTGAGTGCGAAAACATAGGCGTCTTGGGATGCTGGCTTGTCGACGCGGGTGGCCAACGCCGACAGAAACCTGAGGCGTTCTTCGTCGTCTTAAGGCAGTCAGCATGTGCCCAGCATGATCATCTGCGTTCTTCCGTACCTTTGCACTCCCTCGATGTCTGCAGGCCGATGTGGACCAGCTTCAGCTGGTTGATCTTGTCGGCGAAGCTCTTGATGAACTTCTCGAACAGTGGTAAGCGCTGCTTCGCGCTCTCGGGCTCGTCGTAGAATTTGACAAGGTCATCGGTGAGTTCGTGCCATAGCTTCCTCTCCCAGTAGTCCTCGAACTTGACGAAGAAGAACTGCACGTCATTGGGCGCCTCGTCCCTCTGCTCCTGCAGGAAATCGAGCATTTGCTCGTTGGTCGTGTGTGCCATCGTCGGCGGGGAATCTGCGGTGTGGTGGTCGTCAATTATCTGGATGATGGCCGACCCTTGAAACTCGGGCTTTTTGTCAACTGATTGTTGTGCAAATGTGGATGGCGAGAGAAGTGTTGGTGTTGTAAGGAAGGTGTAAGTTGGTAGATCGCCAGGCACGAGACGGTGATGCAGCTCAGGAAGTCCGAGCTTGGCGGCTGCTTCCGTGAGCTCCATATCTCCAACACTAGATCCCGCTTCACAACCACCACCTTCTCTACCAGTTGATGAGTAGGCATTGCCTGAGCGTACGACACCAGCAATAACCTTCTTCGCTCCACTGGCCATGGCTGGCCTCACCACGAGCGCAATGGCTCTCCAGCGCCAGCTCTGCCGCCCTTCGACCTCCCTCACATCCGCCCTCGCCAAAACAGCCATCGCACCTACACAATCCCGCCGGAACCTACAGGACATCGCCATCACGCGCACGGGAAAGCCCATCATCAGGGTGTCGGGTGGTAGAAGCAGTCTGGGCGGCCACTGCGTGACTGTCTTCGGTGCGACGGGACAGCTGGGACGTTACATTGTGAACCGCATGGCTCGCGCAGGATGCACTGTAGTTGTGCCATACAGAGAAGAGATGGCAAAACGACACCTCAAAGTGACTGGTGATCTCGGCAGAGTGGTGTTTCTCGAGTACGATCTACGAAATATTGCGTCACTCGAGGAATCAGTTCGACATTCAGACATTGTCTATAACTTGGTCGGCCGCGATTACCCAACCAAGAACTTCGATCTGGAGGATGTTCATGTTGAGGGCACGCGAAGGATAGCGAGTGCTGTTGCCAAATACGACTGCGACCGCTTCATCCATGTCTCATCGCATTCCGTACACCCGGAATCACCTTCAGAGTTCTACAGGACAAAGTGGCAAGGCGAGCAAATCGCACGCGAGATTTTCCCCGAAACGACTATCGTACGGCCATCACCTGTTTTCGGTTTCGAAGATCGTCTTCTGCACACGCTCGCCAAGGCCACCAATATCTTGACCGCGAACAACATGCAGCAACGCTTCTGGCCGGTGCACTCGATTGATGTCGGCAAGGCGCTTGAGGCCATAGGCTTGGATGACAGCACTGCAGGTCAGACATTTGAGCTTTTTGGTCCTAAGCAGTACAGCATGGGAGAGATCTCAGAACTGGTCGATAGGGAAATTTTCCACAAGAGGCGGCATATCAATCTGCCTAAGCCAGTCATGAAGTTCGCTCTCGGATTATTGAACAAGGCTTTGTGGTTTCCAGTTGGCAGCGCAGACGAGGTCGAGCGTGAATTCATGGACCAGTTCATCGACAAGAACGCCAAGACCTTTAAGGATTTGGACATTGAGCCAGGTGATATTGCGAACTTCACATACAAGTACTTGGTTAGTTCAGAACACATTGAGCTCAGCAACACAGTAGCATACTGACTCCATTTGCAGCAAGGATACAGAAGCTCCTCATACTACGACCTCCCACCTATGACCGAAAAGGAAAAGCGCGAGGAGAAGAAGTACTTGCATGTTCTTGATGACCAATAGACCAACTCTCTGAAGGTTTCACCCGGTGTATTACTGCTGTGCCGACAGTAAGGCATCAGCAGTCTGTATATATGACACCACAAAGCAATGTTTCTTTGTTCAGGCTCACTTTCCGACCGCAAGGAGAGGATCGAGCTTTGTAGCCAAGAACACCATATTCGCAATGCTACCGCGGCCTGCTATGGAAGACTTCTTGGCTACTCATCAATACAAACAGCCGGACCGTGCAACACTTCTTGATACAGCCCTCGCAGGATGGCAAGAGCCGTAATTCAAATGCTTCGGAATGCTTCATCCATCTTAGCGTGCTGTACTGTAACTTAAGCTTTCAGAGGATTCTCAGCTTTTGGGTCTAAAATCCTTCCAGGGCTGAGCGACGGCACTTCCCATATCATTTCGCAGATCCTCCAACACATCTCAGCGATGCAGAAAACGCCGATTTCTTGCCAGCAACACATATTCATATCTAGGAAGTGTGGAGGCGATCCCAACGACCTCGAAGCACGGCTAGGCTGCGAACTCACAACATCTGTGCTGCCCTGAAGGACTCATACTACTGCGGACGAGATCACGGCTGATTAGTGGCATATGCATTGCATCTTCCCAGCCGACCGGGGCGACCACGAATAGGAACCTGACACAGCATGCGTGGCGTCGTGGCTCAAACACCAAGACAGAAGCTCGATACTACAATACCTTGCTTTGACCTCTCTCTCCCGCCCTGTTTGCTACAGTAGTGTGCATAGTCTGCTTGCACGTCGTTGTGCCATATGCCTGATATGCACTCGCTATTGGCATTGTTGTGCATTTGTACTAGAATTGCAGGCGAGTGTACCCAACCACAACTCCTGGGAGCAAAGCTGATATCTTCACAGTCTCCGCGGACGATTCCACCTCAACTGACGTCGGCGCGATCATACTGCAAGGTATTGGCGGTGCGAACTCAGCGAACACGCCAGCACCCTCATCAACCACAGAGCAAGTGACGGGTCAGGTACCAGCAACTGCGAACGTATCGATTGCCTCAAGAAACAGCACGAGGGTATTCATCACCTCAGATGCTGCCGAGCCGTTCTATAGCGATGGCCCGCGCATTTTCGAGCCAGTGCAATGGCAGACTGGCGACTCCCCCGGCTTATCATCAGCTCAGTCGTGTTGGTCTGCAATCACGAACTACGAATCCCAGCGGGCATCCTGGTTCGCTGCGACCGTGGCTAATCGCACATGGCCACTTGGCAGCATGACGACAAGCACAGACATCGAAAGTGAAACGAATACCACGACCATATATCCTGAGAACGCAAGCACATACACGCTATGTGATGGCCATCCAAGAGTCGATCTCAAACCCGTAACAAGCGTGGTAACTACTTATTTTACCAGAAGCCTGAGCTCTATTGAGACGCTTACCCCCAGCTTTGATGATCCGATTCCTTGCACTACATCGGTGGCCTATGAGAAGCTCGCGGCACCTGCTGAGCTCTGCTATAACTGGTTCCGATACTCCAACTTGACTGGAGGCTGGGCGAGCTGGACTAGCGAGAACTGGACCTTTGATGCTACTATACTTGACCATCTATGTGGCTTTCCTGCGCACTACGACGGCACAATCCAGAACAGCACAGACTGGGGTTGTTTGATTGGTGGTGGTCCTGTACAGCTGTATTACTTCCCTGAAGAGTCGACGAATCCCGCTGGATGCAATGCCAGCATCACAAACAGCACAATCAGTAACCATACGTCATCACCAACTACGCCTCCGCCTACCGTAGTGACAGACGGGCACACCTTTACAAGCGGCTCAGTCTATGTTTCCTTCAAGACGCTACGTGCTTACTTTGATGGGTTTGGAGGATACAACATTGGCACAACCTTTAGTGACTATTTCATGACTCTAGCGTCGTCCGACATCAGTACCCACTGTGTCTCGAAGTCCTACAGCAGCTGGGGTCAAGGCAGTCAGCTGGATTTTGCAGACTTGAACTATCCAGTTCCACTCACCGCGTACGAATGTGCAGTTGGTAGTGTTGACACAATCTGGAACAACTTCAACCCTGTCTTGGCTTTGCCAACTCAGGTGTTCGATCTGGACCCGAGATGGAAAACCTGTAGTTTCTATGATCTGGACTCGAGCGGCTTACCAATAGTTCAGGAGTGGCTCTTCGACCCGCCTATAGCATTACAACAGGCTACGGCTGTGATCAAGCCCACATTATCAGCTATTGCCGCGCCGTCAGGAGATGCTTATCCTGCTTCCACCCCAACATCTGGCTTTGCGCCGAAGACAAGTGCAGTTGCCGACAGTTTGCCTACAGGTGACTCACCAAGCGCCTCCGCCAGCCCTAGCAGTCAAACAGCGGGCGACCAACCTGTCAGACCTGCTTCGAGTAATGGTGATGCTCTGGGTTACAGCATCAACAACGAAGGCTCTAATACCAGCGATCATGTTCTCACAGCAATCATTACCATCATAAGCAGCACTATCATCGCTACGCAAGTGTCAGAGGGCGGTATCGCTATCGGCGGAACTACTATAACAGCAGGACAAATCGCCACCATCAATGGCGCTCAAGTGAGCGCAGGTTCATCAGGCCTGAACATAATGCCCCAGCAGTCTGGGCACGCACTCCCAGCGCCCCAGTATATACCATTCTCCTCGGCGGATGCTGTAAGTCCCAAGTACGCCGCCGGCATTCTTGCAGCAGGCAGCATGACGATTACTGCGCAAAGTATCGACGTTGACGGTGCACGAGGAGCATATGTCATTGACGGACAGACTCTTTCTGCTGGAGGACCACCAATGATAGTAGACGGGCAAACGATCAGTCAAGATCCGGAAGGAGCAATACTAGTCGTTGGGACTACGACACAAGCGTTCTCTTCAATTGGCGCTGTTGTTGTTGCAACTTCTGGAGGGTCGACAGTGGGTAGTGCCGCTTCGAGTTCCAGCAACACCCAATCGGCTCAACAGTCTGCTACCAGCGGCAGCAGACCTGGAAATACAGCAAGCAGGAGCAACGCCTCTGTTGCGACAGCATCGACATCTGCTGGAGCCAGCAACCTTGACCTCTTCACGACCGCATCCTGCATACTGGCAGTCATATTAGCGATAATGGTAATCTGATTTGTATGACTGTTCATAATAGACCTAGATACCTACAGTGGAGGGGGGGCCTATGGCCAAGCGGCAGTGCATTGCATATTGGCGTTACTGGCTAAAGAACGTGCTTGTCTACTGTATGCCTAAGCAGAGGTATGCCCTGTCCATTTTGCCACCTCTTATATGCAGCAACATGCCTGCCCTATGAATTAACGGGGTTTCCCGACACATGAACCAGGGTGACTGTGGCAACCCAGTACCTGGTATTCGCCACGGTCTCGTAGCTGAGCTTCATTAAAGCGCATTTGTAGGCGGGCAAAACATACTCAATACCGAATGGTACTTCGATACTTCGGCCGTACCAACCGAGCCCACCGATGCACTCCACGGCGGGGGACTACAGCTTCCAAGATCTCAAAGCAGTGAACGTACCACGGACAGGAACTTCCGTCACACTCTTATCTCGACCCTGTCTTTTATCATCTTCCGCAATACAAACATGTGTCTCGACTTCTCACTCGCGGCAGGCTGCAGCCAACCACATCCCGGTCCTCCTTTCAACACTGCCGGTCCCTGGCAACGCCAACAACACAACAAACAAAATCCTACGACCAGATGACAAAAAATGAACGAGCAGCCCAACTCCGAAGCACCAAAGGAGACCGGACCCCTGGACCATTTCGTCTACGGCGCCCATACCATAAACGACGCCCAAGTGGAGAGAGTCAAAAACACATCCGCATGCCAGAATTCCACCCCCCCCCTTTCCGACGAATGCGCCTTCCGCAAACTGCACGCCGCAGCCGCAACCCATCCGCTGGCTCGGCCTCAAACGGCTACAACAACGAATGCGCCGGTCGGCCACACCTCAGTCCGCAATCCCATCAAACCCGACCACTTCTGGATCAAACCCCCCTTCTGCCGTGCCGAGTCCTTCCGCCACATCAGACCCGACGACCTCTGCCCCTGCCCCGTGAATGAATGAAGAAGAAGAAGAAGGGAAGCGTCCCAGCCCCAAGGGAAAACATGCCATGCACGCCATCGAATTCCTGCCGGGGTTTTTCGCAATCCACAGCGGCTGTGCACTCAAGCGCGCTCGGACGTAGTCCACTGCCACTTCGCTTTCCAACAAAAGCCGTTCTCCGCGCTAAGCTGCGAGCTCGAGCCTATCAACCAGGGATGCATGTTCGCTTCTATGGCGACTATGCAGTCTACGACGACATCGGTGGGATCGCCCTAGCTTAAGATGAAGGGTATGATATCGCTCGTGCTGCTGGGAGAGAAGGGAGCGGTGATCTTGCAAGGGAATGGGGTCTTGACTGCGGGGAAGAGTGTTGATGCGGCGACGGATCTATTTGGGGCTGTGGATCGGTGTGTTGAGGCGCAGTTGATGGCGGATGCGGCGGCTGGGGGCAGGGGTGTGAAGACGCTGAAGATTGGGCATGAGGAGGCGGAGTATACGAGGAGGTTGTATACGGATGAGATGGGGTATAACATGTTCCATTCGTGGTGAGTTCTTGATGTTTGGCTCTCTTAAACGTGTGCTGAGTAGTGTTCAAAGCTTTGAGGATAGTATGAAGGACTCGAACGGCGAGCTTGGAATGCTTAGTGGTGGCGAGAGAAGTGGATATGACGTGTTCCCACGAGCTTGGTAGGCCGATTCGTGGTTTTATCGATCCTTGGTAGTCACAACATGAGGCCATGTACGTTTCTCTAACCCGGCAGACCCCCCTGATAGCATCCCGCAGTCACAGGTGCCGTCACCAAACTCGTATCGTTCGTACACCTGGGCACAAGCAAGAGCTCCGCACAACCCTCTGGCGTTGTCCCGTCAGCATTGCGGTAATAAAGTCTGGGTCCATAAATCTCGCTCGGTGTTGGGTTACAAGCAAAAAAAGTCCCAAAGAGGTCACTCTCGTCATCCTGGTTGTCGTAGACGAGACGCAAGATCCCATTCTCGTTCGCCTGTATCTTATAGCCAGTCTCTTTCGGCTCGTGCTCGCAGGCACTTGACGTCCAACCCACGTCTCTCAAACCATCACTGTCGAGATCATCTACAGCGGCGATGATGATGTTGCTTAGACCTGCGGTATAGGAGGCGATAGTGTAGCCGTTGTCGCCGCAATTGGGATCAGTGGCGTTTAAGGACCAGCGTTTGTAGAGGCATTGGTCTTGCCAAGCATAGCAATGGGTACCGACGTAGCTGGTAAATACGAAGCGATTGAAGCAGTCCGAGGTGTAGGTGTTTGAGCCGCGGCCGCTGAAGGTGGAAAGGGGTTGTTCGCGGTTGATGTCTGCGTTATCGTAGTTACCTACCAGGGTGCCGGACGTTATGTATGGATAAAGAACGAATGTGTCTGACGAGGAGAGTGGTGCAGTTTGAGCCACGGCGTAAGCGGAGGTGGCAAGGACTGCCAAGATGGACGTCTTAGTTGTGGAAGGCATGTTGCTTGATGATGGGACGTGAATTCAACTTGGTCAAGGTGCGAGGCAGACATGTATTCATGTCGCTTCTACCACTTGGTCAAGTCCATGATCTCGTGTTCAATGGTTGCACGTGGAATGCTAAAAGGATTGCATACCTGCCAAGCGCAGGTTAAGAACTTCTAAATCTGGCCAGTTGAGGGTCATAGTGGGTCTGAACAGACCGAAATAGCGCTGCAATATGTGTTAGCGTTGCTGCTTTCTCTTCGCTTCAGCACAACACATCGTCCACGAGGCGATCGACCAAGCGTGGTCCGACTCTCGAGCTGCCCGGAATCATTCCATCGTGCCGGTGCCAGTGTGGGATGTGTTTGGAGCGAATAATGTTGGCGGGATCAGTACCAGGTAATAGTCCGGTGAACTTCGGGTCTTTGTACAATTCAGCCACATTATGCATCTATGTTACATCGGTACAGATCGCTCAACCTGCCCAGTGCGCTGCACCTGTCGAATTATTCGGAAGCCTGACTGGGCGTTCTGTTGCTATTTCGTAGGCGCATGTCTCCGCTGCACGTAACCGCTGTAGTGCCAGAGCCCATCGAAGGCTGTATTTTTCGGCAGCAACAGACCGCGGCAACTGACCTGAAGCATCTCGTTGCAGCGTAAGCGTAGTGCTCCAGACTTGTAATGACTCCGGCGCAACACTGCCAAGCACAGTGATCTGCCTTGCATCTGATGTCCTCGGCCTCATGGCAATATGGAGTGGAGTTGTCGGTTAACGCCCGCAGGCTGGTTCCAGTTTTTCGTGGCCTGTTGTAGCCTTATCATTTGGAGGTCATATCCATGGGCTGCGCGCCTTCTGCGGCTAGCTTTTTGATGGTCTGATCTCGCTGATGTTCCATCACTCGCCGCTTCTTGAAATATGTGACCCAGCTGCCCTGACATACTTTCTCGAATTCCTTAAGCTCCGGCAGACATGCTTGCCTCGCCTTCTCGTCTTCTCTGACGCTGTCGATTATGCTGTGCTTGTCCAGGCACTTGAAGAAGTTGTCCCGCCCTTCCCAGCATTGCGCTCGGGCTGATCGATCTGGTGCAATGTAGCCGCCGTCTTGGGAGGGTGCCGCTGCTGCGGGAGCAGGTTGCGGGTCGGACGAAGAGAACCAGCCCATATCGTCGGCAAATCGGAGGGAGAATGTGTATGTTAAGAGCCTGCTATTGTGGCAGATTGGCAATCGGTGAAGATGGTCGTATGCGCAATGACTTGCCCTTGCGCCTGAAGCAATCAAGTATTTCGTGTTCTATCACCACGATACGGCAAAAGTTCATGCACGTCACGAAAGCACTTCGGACGAATAACCTCAGGCATTAGCGGACGAAAGTGGTGCCGATCCGTGCAAACAACAGTCTTGCTGCCTAAGGCAGCAGGAAAATTGGGTTACTACCAACCATACCTCGAACCTCACTTCACGAACATCGGTAACACAATCATGATTGTTGTCATCTCAACCACTGGAATTACAGAGCCTCGTTGGCAAGTCCGCCTCTTGACATCTGTCGAATTGTGCTGCCGTGATTGATGAGTCGTGATAGGCGGCAGGTCTTCGACAATTGCCTGATCGGGAGCCTAGCGTTGCCTGCTTGACGGTCGATATTCTGATGGTGTTATAGTCCCATCGACACACAGATTCCAAATACATATGATAAGGCAATCAAATCACCACAATCGCACCAAGCAAGCATTACCATCGCAGCAACATGGCGCAGTTCAAACAAGTCGACCTCTTTGGTGGCGCAATTGTCGCCGAGATACCAAGCACATTCGAGGATGTTAGGTATTTTGCCCTCCCTCCCAGTAAATCCATAATATCATGCTAAAGATCGTTGAATAGTACTATCCGCCAAGTCCCCGATAACCAAGAAGTCTACCTCGACTCCAAAGGTTTCTCTTCAATCGTCTTCGATATCCTGGAGCGAGTCGACAAGCAAAATGACATCGAAGCTCTGAAATACCACCTCTCCGACATAGTCGATGCAGATGCCGCAGCCACTCGACTCCACCACAGCAGCGCCGCCATATTGCAGAAGATGGCAAAGACACCAGCGCTGACGCTTTTGGCCACGAGTCCTCCTGGGGAGAAGATGCGGGGCAGGGCGAACGAACCTGAATTCGTTGGCATATTGCTCACGTTGGTCCGTCTGGAGCAGCAGAAGACGGATATTGTGATCGCGATCAATGTGCCGCATTTACCGGGGGAGTTTGATAAGGAGGGTGTAAAGGTAGAGGAGGGGAAGTATGGTGCTTTGCTAGACACGGCACAGTTGGTGAGGACAAAGATACTTGAGAGCTTTGAGGTTAGAGATTGGGGGTTGTTTGGGGAGGAATAGACGGGTGAGGAGCTCGTACCAAAGGCAGGAAAGCATCGCGTGCACCCAAGACACTCACTCTTACGCGGAGCCCTCGTATTTCACCGAAGAGAGTTGTGCAGAACTTTGCTGGTTCTGACGAGCCTGTATCCACCAGGTGGGGTATGTGGCTAAGAAAATTAAAACAGCAGCCTTTGCTGGAAGAGCGCGACCAAAAGCCACAGTAAACAGGTCATGTCGCTCGGAATTGAGAGGTATTGCTATATTTCGTCCTTACAGCCAAGTTCTGTTAGTCCAATGCTATCACCTCCCTCTCTCTGACACCGAGCTTAACCTTCTCCAAGTCCTTCACTACAGCATCAGTAAGGTTGCTAAAATCGACCGTACTCTCCTTAGCCGCCTTCTCGGCCCTGTACTTCTTCCCCAACGCCTCCATAACCTCCTTGTGACTCGCCCCCGGCATCCCCTTCTTCAACGTCCCAAAATGCATCTTCACAAACCCAGAATACCCACCAACCATCGGATCCTTTTGGTCCAGCACCCGCACATTCCCACTGTCCTCCATGATAACATTCTTCCTCGGCACCGGCTTAATCTGCCTCAGCAAACTCTTACAAGCCCCACAGCGATGCCGTCTAGGATCAATACTCTTCGAATGCCTCTTAAACTCCACCCCACAACTATCATCCTCACACCTCCAGATATACTTGTACTCAATCTCGTAACTATGCTTCGTCGTAACCACCACCCCCCTATCTGCAAACGCCTGCGTACATTTCTTACCCCACTGCTTGAAACTCGCGCCGTGAGGTTGGTCTTTGATCCCAGAGACCATGAAATTTGCGAGGTGGCAGAATTCGTGGGCTATAACGTTTAGGAGGCGGTGTTCATCGTCGATGACTTTGGAGGCGAGTTCGATGGAGGCGAAGTGCCTGTGGGTGGTAGTCACAACGCCTGTGGAGGAGGATTTAAGATTTGTGGTTTCGCGGCGCCAGTTGGCGCGGCCGGCGGTGGAGTTTAGGGTTTTAGACCAGAGGAGCTGAACGCCGCCGGTGCTTGCGGAGAGGTCTGAGATTTGGTTCTGTGTTACTGTGGCGTCGAGTTCTTTTAGGAAGGATTCTGCTAGATGGTGCTTGCGAGCTTCGAAGTCTTTTCTGCTGTCAATCTCGGCCTTCGTGCGTTTTGTTGGGCTGTTCCGCTTTGCAGGAGAGGTCGTTGGTGAGTTTTCGCCAGAGTCTGGTTGTAGCTTCAGCTTTCGTGGCGACCTAAGTGGTTTCTGAGGTGAGTATTGATCGTTCCAGTCATTCACAGCATCGGCCGTCCAAAAAGCATCGATACTCGGTCTCGTAAGCTTCGGTGGCGCCAGAATATCTGTAAAGGCCTTCTTCGCTGGCGATTTTAGCTTTCCTGGCGAAGGCGGAGGTGGAGGAGTGGAAGGTCGTTCTATTCGATCATGCTTTGGCAGAGTCATTGATCTTGGTGGCGAGGACGGACTTGCATCGTCGTTCTCCTTATCGGACACGTTGAACAACTTCTTTGACTGCGTAATGTGCTTGATGGTGCCTGCTGGCTTCTTCGTGAAGACATATTCGTCGTCCTCGTCAAACATGCGCAGCGCCTGAAATTGCTTTATCAAGTCCGGTTTCCCTTCTGGCGGCTGCGCTTCCTTTTCAGGACCTGTCTGTGGGAAACTGAGCCATTTGCGGGGACTTGGTAGTTCTTCATCAGAGGCTCGATCTGATCCATCTATCGAGCCGCACCAGATGCTCTCCTCAATATCTGTCTCTTCCGCTTCGTCCTCTATGACGGGCTCTCGCGAAGCTGCCTTCTTTCTCGGCCTCTCTCCTCTGGATCCTTGCTTTGTTGTTTCGGTTGTAGCCGTTAGAGGCTTTTGCGGCGACATCCTCTTCTTCTTCTCCTTCTTGTCGTCGTTGAAGTCCAGCGAATTTGTGCTCGAAAGTGATTGAAGTGGTGCTAATCGTAGTTGTGTCGTGGTCCGACTGGATGCTTTGGGCTGTGTCTTGTTCGGTGTTGTAGCTTCTGAATCCTCAGCGCTTGACTCGTCAGATAGCGCAACTCTTCGTGTTCGCTGTTGGGTGGTATGCTCTTGTCTGATCTGTTCGTCTTCATGAACCTGTCCATGCTGTCGCGATCGGCTGGACTCCACCGAATTGCTAGCACTGATGACCGGATCTCTACGTAGCCGGGCCATCCTCAATATGCTCTGTACAGGATGCGCTGCCAATAATAGGAAATGTGAGGAGGGATGTTCGTGAAGTAGAGATGACGCTTTGGGAAGTATGTTGTTAAGCATGGCGTTGCAAACGACAACCGGCCGAAGCTCGGCATTCTGGAAGCCTCCTGTGCTGCTGCACCTCCAGTCTCTCTACTTCAACACTCTACCCACGCAGCTCGAATATCAGCACTTGCATCGCATATTCGTTCGTGTCGTCCACCTTGCCGAGAGTGCATTACAATGATGGCTCAAACGAAGTAAACACGAGGACCAATAGAGACCTTGGATAACACGTTCAGCCAACGATGTGGACCGTCTACCCTGTTGATTATGAAGAATAGTCAGCTCACAAAGAGCTGTCAACAAGAAAAGCATGCCATTGTTACGATAAGATTAATCTGATTTCGGGAGAGTTTAGCACAATATCCATCAGGCTCTACGATCTTCGACGACTTATCATACGAGGCCACGCATCGCCTGTTCATCACGGCTTTTATCTATGGATCTGTGGCGGAGACCCGTTCTCGGACTTGATATGACCAGCAGCAATGTGTTAGCAGACAGTGCATGGGCACGAGAGTGGTCTTGCCGGCATCTCCAAAACCTGAAGTGCCTGGCGCAACGTTTCGCAGCATCCTTGTTTAAGCTTCGTTATCACCCACGACGCGTTAGTATTGTATAACGTGTTTCAGGACGTTCCAAGGACGACGAGTAGTGCTGCATGCCTTGTACTATATTGGCCCCATGATCTCATCAATTGACCTACATCAAAACACCTCAAAACTCCAAAGCCTACAATCTCGAACCACGAGCCAGGAAGCGATGGGCAACAAGCTCTCACTTATAGCAGAGGCCCCCAACAACATCAAATACAAGCCTGACCTCAAAGAGCCTGCCCTACAATACTACACCGCCGGCTGGCGCCAAACAGACCCAGATCCAGACCAATTCGACCCCGATGCACAAGAACAAGAATTCTCTTTCGCGACCTTTCGCGAAACCTACGCCGACTACGACGCTGACGACGAGCAAGAAATCGAGGCCAACCACGGAATTGATCGCCACGCACATATAGACGATTTCAGGGATCTGCAAATCAGAAGGGGAAGAGAAGAGGGACCGAGAGGTTGTAAGGGCGGCTTATGGAAGGAAAGGAAGCATGAACAAGGAATTTCGACTAGTGCGGAGGAAAGATTGCGAGAGGCGAGAGAGAAGGTTGCCGCTGAGCGATGCCACGGGTTGGGGGCTAAGGGATAGTAGTGAGACGAGGAGGATGTGAAGTTTGCTGCTTTATAGAGAGTATGTAACGATGATACCGGGACCTGGGGGGGGGACATGTGCCAAGGTCGGAGTTAGCGTCGGGGGCTATTGTTGTAAGGACTGCGAAATGGGCAGTAAGAAGCAAAGATAGCATGGATTGTATGAGATAAGGATATCAGTACGACAAAAGGGAAGCTTCTCGTATCATTTCTATTGCAATATTAAGAGGGCCTTGTACTGCGTCTGACACGGAGCCACCTTCTCAGGCTGGTGCGCTTGCCTACAAACATCTTTCGCATAGTTGATAATTGGTCTGATGTGGGCTCACTGGTCGGGAGACGTGCTGATGCGTGGTTGGGTAATGTCGCGATATTGCCGTCCCTCCGCAGCTCTCTTTCGCTTTCTGCTCTCTCAGACAACCAACCGGCTCGTGGAGATAATAGTCGCAGCAGCCGACACCTATGGGAATCGGAACGCGCATTGGACACGATAGCAATCATGGTGTGGAAGATGTTAGCAACGCCCTTGTTGCCATCGTAGGCTTCCTCCATGAAGGAGAGTGAGCCACTTGTACCCTTCCCTGTGCTTTTGACCATTGCTAACATTAGATCCAGGCGATGTTACCTCACATGCTTGCCGATAAGTCTACCAGTGCTAGTAGAAGAAATTCTGAAGCTGCTCGTTCAGAACCTCTAAGTCTACCAGGAGTCTCCGCAGAAGAGAGGTCGCCTGAGTCCTTGGGTACACCCTCGTGGCTTCCGAGGTGCGTCCTCTGTCTTCCTGATATAGAGCAAGCAATGCGTCTTTTATGTCGTCGTGGAAGGCAATATCATCTAAGTGTCCTCCAAGGATGGTACATCTCAATAAGATCTCCATGACATGCCGGTTTGCTTGTCTTGCCATTCCAGTCAGTGCCTCGCGCTTTGCCTGTGCCCGCGTGGACGTATGCCGCGTATGCTTCGAGCGTGTTCAGAGGTATCATCGCTGTCTGAGGTATTGTGATGGTCTGTGCCGTGTTTTCATCCCTTGCTGGGCGAAGGTCTCCCGTGAGGTAGCTTTTGCGTCCAGTAATCACGTCTCTTCTGATCAGACGTTGCCGCTCTGACAAGCTCATAACCTGAAGTTGGACGATAACCTGATGTAGTTAGAAGCCTTCTGACCCCAGCTTGGCTGAGATGCGCTGCATTCGCAGGCGTTTGCTTTCTCAAGACGCACCCCGCGGCGGAAATTGGCTCTCCTTCACTTCGCCTCCCTTGTGCACTCTCACGAACCTCAGATTACCCAAGCCCAGCCACTCTCCCTTCCAGTCGTCTAGCTTCTGCAGTGTCTCTGCGTCCTGCAGGTTCGGCAGCCAGAAGCCAGCATCGTATTCCTGCGCGTCTGCCTTCACTGCCTGCTCGAGCAATACCTGCCTGTTCGATGGCGGTCTACCCGCTCTTCTCTCAGCCTTCAGCGCTGCGAGCTCATCATCGTAGCGGGTCAGAAACTGCTCCACCAGCGCCTTGATCTCGTGCACCTCCAGGGGATGCAGCGTATCAGGAAGATGGTCCTGGAAAAAGGCTACCCTCTCCAACCAGGGCATGTTTTCCCTTCGCTTCGTCTTCTGCATGTTGGCCACCCTCTCGTCTCTCGCGCCTGCTCGGCGTAGACGTTGTGCATCTCTGCTGTTCTCGTGAAGTGAATTGATTCTGCTGCCCTTCTTCTTGGTGACACGCTTGGTCACCTTGCTCAACTTGGAAGGCATTTTTAGCTGCTTTCTCGATTGATTGATGAAGATGAAGCAGGAAATTTCGTGAGGCACAGGTGCAAGGCAAGAACAGCCGACCATCCCGAGATCTCTCCGAAACTCAAAACGCGTCTCGCGCTTGAGAGCGCGTCGTCACTGCTTCGATTGCTCTTTGGAATGCACCTCGACCCCGACAATACTAACTTACAGCTTGAATATTTGGGGTGGAAGACACTGTACGACATGATGATGGGCTGATGGTAGTGGAAAGGACCGAAGCAAACGCAGCAAAATGGGCATTCAAGGTCAGAAACGGGCGGCAATCGTATACACCATATGCTACAACCCCATCTAACTCATCAACAGGACTCTTGCCGCTGCTCAAGAGCATTCAGAAACCCACACATCTCCGCAAATTCTCAGGTCAGACGCTGGGCGTTGATGCTTATGGCTGGCTACATCGAGGGACGGTATCGTGTGCGATTGAACTTGCTGAGGGCAAGCCGACCCGAAAACACATCGACTTCGCCCTGCACCGAGTCCGCATGCTCATACACTTCGGCGTGAAGCCGTACATTGTCTTCGATGGCGACTATCTGCCAAGCAAGTCCCACACAGAACTGGAGCGGGCAGCAAGACGAAAAGAGAGCAAAAGAGTGGGCCTAGAACTGCTTCGCATGGGAAGGCCTTCACAAGCACATCTGGAGCTGCAGAAGGCTGTGGACGTCACTCCTCTGATGGCTCGCGAGCTGATCGAAGAGCTCAAGAAGCTGGACGTGCCATACGTGGTGGCACCATATGAAGCAGACAGCCAGCTTGCGTACCTGGAAAAGCGAGGCATGATCGACGGTGTGATCAGCGAGGATTCAGATCTGCTCGTTTTTGGCGTCAAGTGCCTGCTCACCAAGCTCGATCAGTATGGTGAGTGCGTTATGGTCAAACGCGCAGACTTCACGTCTTGCCGCGAGGTCAGTCTCGTTGGCTGGACTGATAGAGAGTTCCGCATGATGGCAATGCTCAGTGGCTGCGATTACCTTCCTGGCATCGAAAAAATGGGCCTGAAGACCGCCTATCGTCTCGTGAGGAAGCACAAGACGCTTGACAGAGTGGTTCGTACTGTGCAGTTCGACGGCAAGATGCGAGTGCCGCCCGGTTACCTGGAGGCATTTAAGAATGCAGAAAGGACGTTCTTGTATCAATGGGTATTCTGTCCAGAAGCTCAATGCCTGCTCAATCTCGAGAACATCCCCGATGGCCTCGATGCTGCTAGCATGCCCTTCATTGGCAAGCACGTCGAGGCTGAAACGGCCGCTGGCGTAGCTCGTGGCGATCTCGATCCGAATACCAAGAAGCTGATCAGGTTGCCGAGCAGGTTTCAAGACCGTGCTCGAACACACTCTCGCGCTGTTCAGACTCCGAACGAGAAGAAGGGCACGCCTATCACGGAGTTCTTCAAGAAGCGCACGCCACTTGCTGAGCTCGACCCAAACTCGTTCACGCCATCACCGAGCCAGCAACGGGTGTTGGAATCGCAAAGTAACACAACCTGGTCTGCAACACAAATTCCAGCACCAACTCTTGGTTTTGGCCTGACGAGCGGCACTACGGCACCTATACCTTCAACTGCACCTAGTGCTTCGCGCAGAACGGCCACCGATCCAACATTGGCAAGACGAGCATCGCCTAAGAGGCAGAGATTATGCTCAGATCCGAACATTGCAGAGGCGATGGTTGGCTCACAGAGTAAAGAGGTGACGACCAGCCGCTTCTTCGCAAAGACACCAGCACAGGATAGTCCTTCGGCGCGCAGGAGGTCTAGCAAGAAGGAAGAGTTTGAGCTTTGGTCGGACGACTCGATCGCAGAGGCTGTAGCAGCGGCAACCGCAACACCAGAAGCTACACAAAGCACGAGCGTGTCGTCGCCAAGAAAGAGAAAGAAGATTCAGGTCTTCGCTGACCCACCACAGCCCAAGGAAGACACATCCATTGGCGATATTTCACAAGATTCTATCGACACAACAGTATCATCAGTCTTTAGTGTGGCAACGGAAGTGGGCACGCCTGACACGTCCTTCGGCAGCAATGACTTGCCAAGCACAAGTACTGTTTTCAGCAAGGAAATATCAATGAACTTTGCTACACTGAAGTACGAGAGTCCGACTGCTGCGCGGAAGTCGGTATCACGGACCAGATCGGCACCACTGTCTTCGAGCACACTTCTGCGTTCAGCACAGCGCACTCAGGCCACAGCAGTCGTGAGAGAGGTCGAGACTGTAACAAAGGAGATGACTGTTGTGCCCAGCTCGTCACCGACTGCGCCCAGGTTAGCACCAGCGGAGGACGACATAATTGACGACGCAGAATTCCTCGCGATCGAGAAACAGCCTCTATCACCACAGCCAAACTTTACTGCTAAGGGTAGCGAAGATATGATTATACCTGAGAGTCCAGGCGATGCAAGTGATGAAAGTGGTGGTGATGACAGATCCGCCCTGTGTTTGAGCAGATTTGCTTTTGCTGGTTGATGCAGCTTTGGAGTGCAGTTTTCATTGTTCAGTGGACATATTGACGATACCCATGGATGAGTGATGGTGCTAGTGTGATGAACCTGCATAGTTTGGTGGCATGACCTGCTCAGCGTTCCCACTCAGACTTAGCCTGGCGGGACTTGGTGAATGGGATCTTCGACGCCGACTACTATGGTATGGTCCGAATGTCAATACTATACTAGAGCATCAAGCCCGAGACTGATACCTATACCAGTAAGAATCAAGTATAGGGCCAAAATAATGACGACAAGGGCAGCGAGTTCAAAGCCTAAGTACACTTATAATGGTAAGGGAAGTGAACAGTAAGATTACAAGATAGGGTACTAACTAACCTTGTAGTTAGTTGCACGTTCTTAGATACAGCCATATATGTTTGACTCAGAACACTATCCTCTCGTATTGTTGGTACTTCGTTGCCGCTGCCAGCAAATTCTAGTTTTGGCTACAGGTCAATGATCTGACATCAATACTATTCCATACCTAGCCGGATCAGGAAAGGGCACTGCAAGCACTACCCGCCACGAAGTCTGCCTGCTCGTTCTCGCCCAAACGATGCTGTAGAAGAAGTCGCTGCGGAGGGCAGAGAATAGGGAGGGGTCAAGTTCCATAAGTTGTTGAGAAAAGAGAAAGGAGACGCGAGGCTGGGCGAGAAGTTACGTGTATGCAAGCTCGGCGCGCGCGGGCCGCCCCGAGCGCTGCGGCGCCGCCATTTCCGAATGCAGAAAACGAGATCTTTCGAGGAGACCTGGTTGGCCAAGATCATATACTGTACGATCTGTCCGAGGACAACCCGGCGACGAAACATGTCTTTGGCGAGCAGGTCACTGCCATACACCGGCATGATGATGAAGGACCGGTAACGGTCTATTTCATGAGTGGCTGTCCCTGGATTGTGCGCGGTGGACTCGGTCTATGTCTCGTGCTGGCGCCTATACAGCTTCGCGGGCAGTCTAGACGCCATGATGACGTGTCGCAGCAGGGAGGTCATGGGGCTGTGCGGTGGCGGTGGCGGTTGCTGTTGAAATGCGGACCTCCGAGCTGGTGATCGAGACGTGCGAGAACGACTTCGTCAGCGTCGTAGATGCTGTTGGGGCGGAAAGGTAGAGGTTTTCTTGGAGAATAGACTTGGGACGACCAAGCTGTTGGATAATGACGAAGCTACAGCTTTCTCCGAGGGTCGTTTCTTCCATTGAAAAGTGCTGCAGAATCTATGAGACGGACTCATGGAATCGTAGAGTTCGCAGAAGGGAGCGATGCCAGTGCTCAATGACCACAAGTCGATTCACCAGTCTACCTACTCGCTAGGGTAATGTTGCACCACAGAGGCTTCTTCTCCCACAAAGAAACTGCCAGCAGCAGTCAGCACGATGTATTATCATATTGTCTAGTGCATCAGTATCCGGTAGAGACTTACAGATTTTCTGTTCGTGCCATTGCTCAGTCTCGTCGCACAACTTGAGATCAAAATGAAGCAACGTAGTCGCGAGGATCAAGCGCATTTCATGCCACTGCAGCAAACTCGTCAGTCAAAAACCCAACCATCCCAGGAGGAACAGAACACCACTTACAGCCAAATTCTTCCCTAAGCAATTCCTCGGACCGACAGTAAATGGTTCCATGGCATCAAGTCGATCATTCTTAAACTCCTCATCCCCCAGCCATCTCTCAGGGTGAAACTCGTATGGCTTGGTGAACAGGTCCTTGTTCCTGTATGTAGACAGCTGATGTATTGCGACTTTTGTGCTTCCGGGCACAAACTCGCCCTCAATAACTGCGCCTTCTTGGGGTGTGATTCTCGGTAGACCCGTGGGGACTGGTGGATACATCCGCATACCTTCTTGAAGCACCGCGTGGAGGTATTTGAGTCGTGCTACGGAATCCAACGTCACGTCTGCGAAGCTGTTGTGCGCGTCCCGAATCTCCTTGGTCAATCTCTCCAGTGACTGCGGGTTGCGGAGGAGCCAGTAGGTCGTGCCGCTAAGCGCAGTTGCCGTGGTCTCCGTGCCTGCGAGCATGAAGAATGCTGCGAGTGAATGGTGTTCGTCATGACTGAAGGCGCTAGGGTCAGAAGCGCACTTGTCTATTAACTTAGTCCAGAGATCTGGACGATCTGGAGTTCGTGCCAGTCTGCGTTCAACTCTTTCTTTGGAGTAGTTCCAGTGCTCGGCTTGTCTGACGCGGAGCTTGGGGTTGTTCATGACATAGTTATCTATGACCCACGCTACCCATGATCCCGACATTTTGATTCCATTCCAGATGGCGGCGTCCTTGACTCCTAGAAAGATGGCCATCACCCAGCTGGAGTATTCTGCATGAGCGAGGCATGTTAGCCATGAACTTTATATGCATCTTGTAAGGCCACGAAGGGTGAGCATTACCTCCAGTTTCAAGCATGTTCAAGTCCTCAGCAAAGCTGAGATCGCCCATGATGTCGACTAACCGGTGATCAGTAATGAGAAGTGTGTTCTGCTCGTGTTGTGCCGGCTTACAAGTGGTGCAGTTGTAATACTTCAAAATGTCTACCTTTTCTCCAACAGCCGCCTTCTCAGTGACTTTCTGGGCAAACTTGCCAACCCAATGCTTCAGCAGTGGTTCGATCTCTCTCAATGACTTGTCTGAGAAAGCATTAGAGACGAGCTTCCGTTGTCGGGCATGATCGGCATCATTGGCTTGAAGCAGAGCAGGCACGCCGTTGAACGGTTTGTCATAATGGGCTTTAAAGTTCTTGGTGACCTTGGGTTGACCAGGCCTACGGAAGCCATCGATATCTTTGAATGCTTGGGCACCAGAGGCATAAAGCAACTCATTAGGTGCAATCCTGACGACCGGGCCGTATTTTTCGTGGAGTGCTGGATGCACTATCGTCTCGGTGCCTCTGACTCTCACAGAGATGCGCGGAATTATGCTCAGTGCTCGAAGCTTAGGTCCTGGGTACTTGCTGAGGGGGCCAAAGAACGCATTGTATATGGCTTTGCTGACGCTGTAGAGGATATAAAGAGTAGCAAAAGACAGAGCTACGCGGGAAATGTCGTTCGACTGTAGACGTGCCAAAGATAGGTCGGTGATATGGAGGGTAGACATGATGGCAAGTAACAGCGGCTGCTGGGTAGACAGTCCTGGAGGGCGTATCGAAGTCTCATATATGCTTGCGCCAACACACATGAACCTTAGGCTATTTTCTCCCGGATCAACGCCCTGATGCAACAATGGTGGGTTTCCACGTAATGGCCCTCCATGTTATGCTTCGTTCAGCATAAAATCTACGGATCTGCAGTCTTCCTGCGTGATTTCTTCCTGCGATGTTAAAGGTGGACACGACATGTTAGCGAGCATGCAATAGAAGCAAGAAGACGGAGCAGTACCAGAACTAGGACATTTACCTACGCCCTATTGGCTGTATGTCCACTTTCCGAGTCGACGCTTCGACAGTCGAAGAAGATCTTCAAGCTTTATACTAAGCACGGTAGCCCGCAAAATTAGCTGACAGGGTCGACAGCGGGAGCGATTAGACTGCTCACTGCAGCGGGAACGATTAGACTGCTCACTACACTGTCTGCCATCAACTACCACATCAATCGAGACTTGAATCGCTATGTTGGCAAAGTAATTGCGCTCATTGCAATATTTGTTTCGTGCCCGTAGGTCCACGAGTGATCTTTCCCGAATCTCAGCCATATTCGCGACCCACTGTGGTGGTGAACGGACGCGGCCTCCTCAACATGTGCGTTTCCATGCCGGCAACGGATGTCACTATGTTGAGGCGACCGTTCAGTGCTCGAATGCATAAATTGCAAGATGCGGAGGGGGTCGTGCTATGTACGCCAGATGGCTGTGCAAATCCCGTGCAAGTAGCGCTTCATAGTGGAGCATGCTCAACGTAGTAGTTTATCCATTTGTGCCCACTAGCCTCGTGCATCGTCTAGTGCCAAACATGGCGGTAATGTATGCAGCGGAACCAGCTGTCTTGCTGAACTGCTCTTGTAGGCCTGCGTCGTGTCTGCCTTGGCCATGCGCTGCTCTTTCTTTGGAGACGCAGTCGCGTGTCCTGTGGCCTCGTGGTCATATATTCTAGCGCCTCCCAGGAGTCGTGTCGACGCCGATGACATTGGCTATAGCAGGGTGGGATCAGCAGCAACATGTCAGCCAAAGGGATGATGATGTACGAACCTCCTGCACTGTAGTATGAATGCTAGTGGACCTACAAGACCTGCGAGATAGTTTCAGAGCTAAGCCCATTCCGACGATACCTCAAAGGTCTGCTGCTTGTATGTGCCTTCTGCTTGTAGTTTGTTACCCCTACGACCGAACCACGACAACCCGATCTACGCGACTGGGCTATATCGATACTACAGGTATACGGCTTCACCTCAGCCTAGCGTTACAAGTCTCGCGAAAATACGAGTGCCAGTGGCGCGTCACCATCCCGCCTACAGGACGACCACGACACTGCGAACGACTGACAGCCGGGGGGGGGGCCTCGGTGGGCATATTATGAGCTGTCCAGTCGTGCTGCCAACGCCTTGCGGTCTATGGAGAGAATGCTTGGACAACAGACGTATCCTACGAGAACATCGGCTTCATTGGAGCGGCAGGTTGGGTTCGAGCGTACTGAGCAGGTCACTTGATTAAGTGCGTCCTTGGACACATATGCGCTCCATGGTGTATCATGACTGCGGAAGTGAGTTGAACAGAATGTCATACCAGTGCGAAGCTCTGCTAATAAGCATTCTGGAAGGCGCAATATCCTTCTTCACCCTTCAGGACGATCATCTACCTTCGGCGCGAATCAAACAAGCTGACCGGCCTATCGAGCCTTGGCTTTTGAGCATGTGCATGTAGGTCCTGCATGATCGAGTTGACCCTGCCAAGACATTTGTCTCAGGCGCAACTTTGTGCTCGCCTCTGCGCCAACCTCATTGGCTGAATGCTGCGCCTGTCGTGTCGATCGTCTTCTTCGATGCAAAACCTCACCTTCTACATCTGGCTCCCGCGCCGCTTGCGCATAATCTATCAAGCAGATTCTTCCGAGACCAAGCTCTTTAGTGCAATGAAGACTGTCGTGCATGGTAGTACTGATACGATACTGAAGGTTCGAACATAAAAGGCTGTATTCCTGCATGAGTGATCACCTTGACGGCATTCTCAATCGAAAGAGTTCTGGCATCATGTGCCTTGCTTTACTGACAATTCTGGCCGTCGCGCCAACATCGTACGCTTGGGGATCGCTTGGCCACGAGACCGTTGCATACATTGCATCGCACTACGTTAATGATAATACAAAGGATTGGGCACAAGGCATCCTGGGCGACACTACCACTTCGTATCTGGCGAACGTAGCAACGTGGGCGGACAGCTATCGATACACCGCTGCTGGAAAGTTCTCCGCGCCGTTTCACTTTATCGACGCGGAAGACAACCCACCCAACAGCTGCAGTGTTGACTATGTTAGAGATTGTGGCACTCAGGGGTGTTCCATCTCCGCCATCGCCAATTACACGACCAGGGTGCAGTCGAGCGACTTGAGTGATACAGAGATCAACTATGCTCTGAGATTCCTGGTTCACTTCATCGGTGATATCACCCAACCACTACACGACGAAGCCTACGAAGTCGGCGGAAACGACGTCGACGTCACTTTCAACGGCACAGACACGAATTTGCACCACATCTGGGACACCAACATGCCCGAGGAGCTGCGAGGTGGCTACTCTCTCAGCTACGCCCAAAGCTGGGCCAACGATCTTGTCCAGGAGATTGACAGTGGAGATTACGAAAATCAAAAGTCAGACTGGATCTCTGGTCTGGACATCAACGATGCAAAGAACTCAGCTCTCTCGTGGGCGGCCGATGCAAACTCGTATGTTTGCTCTATTGTCGCACCCGACGGCTTCAGCACCCTTTCGAGCGATGATGATCTGTATCCAACGTATTACAACAGCGCCATCGACACAATTGAGTTGCAAATCGCGAAGGCTGGATATCGGTTGGCGACGTGGCTCGACGCGATCGCTGCGAATCAGGATTCGAAGAAGCGATCTGTTCATGGACAGATTTTGCCGAATGAGGATTTGAGCGGAAGCTATTTACTGCCTCGCACGCCTATGAGCCGAGCGCAGATGAGGAGAGAGGCGATGGGTTATAATTGCAAGCACTGAGTCTACCAGTACGCACGCGTGTTGGCGACAAGTAGTGCCGTGAAGTTCTAGTCTAAACAATACAACCACGAACCATGGGTGCAGTTGTATATGCTTTCCAATTTGATGCAATATCGATGTACTGTTGTACGAAGGTTCTATGAAAGCTGAGAAAGTATATCTACGGAGATTGCAGCCTCAGGCACTACTGCACCCGATATCCCCGCGCTGCACGCCGCATGCTCGTGCTGCATGCCCCAGGCACCAAGTTTCCATTCCCGCCTTACGCCAGGAGGGTACTACCGTTCTGCTCGCTACTCAGCATCTAACTACAGCATCCTCTCGCAGCGAAGTCACATATAAGGCCCGGACCGACCGACAAACCCAGCAAATTCGCGGATTACAACCCAATCTGACATCAGCACTTGAAGGTAGTGCCCGCCACGGATGCTGTATATCGATGCCTCAGGCACAAATGATGTGATCCCAAGTACGTACTACGTAGCTGTTACTATTACCACCAGCGCTACGGGTGTGTGCAATGGCCAACTCGCTCTTTTGCACATTCGCTTTTCCTGACCAATGCACTGGGAAAGGAAGTCCATGATTTTTCATAATACTGCACAGTGAGGAATCGGCAGACACCCGGTTCCGCTGCAATGTGCAATATGCATCGGTGCCCCAGCTGTGCATATCCGACTTCGCCGTTGGAGCCACGATCGCAAGCCGAGGAGTGGGGATGGCAAGCTGGCGATGTGCGTTCGTGGTGATGATGAGAATGAGGGATGAGGAGGCTGAATAGGTTACTAGTGGCGGATTTTGGTGGTTGTGGTTACGTAGTGTGTGTGTGTGTGTGTGCTTGTTTACCCTTACAACAACAACATCCCTTATTGCTTGTGGAGTGGTGAACCGCTTCTGGTACGTATCGTGCTTTCGGCGAAATATTCATCGCTATCTCTTCGGCACGGAAGGGGAGGGGGAGGCTATATTTTTTATTTCAGTCGCCCCGCTGGTCAAGACGAGACAGAACCTGTGCCTGTCTCTGATCCGCAATCCAAGGACACAGTTGACGGCAGCAGGGAGGCGATACGACACTCTTGGAGCAGTTGAGATGGTGTTCGGACGAATGTTGATTTCGGTCCACATGACGGAACCTTTAAAAAAGCGTGATCCTAACCACAATCTCGACACGTCAGCAATGCTGTTATATTCTGACCTCTATGGACTACAGTGTCAGAGCCGGGCAGTATTGTGCGGGCTCTGCTAAAGCTTCTTCTTCTTCTTCTGCAGCCAAGCGCTCAACAGCTGCACCACCTCATCTGGCTTCTCGTAGGGCAGCCAGTGGGCGCCGTGCAACTGATGCATTTCCAGGTCTGGCAACAGACCTGCTTCTTTGGAGGGTAAGATATCCTTTCCGAGGCAAACGTGGTCCTCATCGCCGTATATGTAGAGCATTGGAACGTTGACCTTTGCTCGATCTGAAGGCAAGTCCTTCTCCAGTGCGCCGTGCACGCCCTGCTGCCTGGCCTTATACCAGCAGAACGGTGCTGCGAGCCCTCCCTTGCGCATCTCAGATATCCAAGCATCTTTGAATTCGGGTCTCTGAGCGTAAGGCTTGAGGGGTACGTCTTGTTTGTCGTTGATCAAGTATTCCCGGAATGCACCTGGCACGCAGAACAGCTTCTTCATCCATTGCGGATCATCGCCATGAAGGGCATTCCAAGCGCTTTCTAAATGGTCCTCCCAGATCTTGGGTGTCTCATCCTGAATGAACCAAGTCTGGTACTCGGATCGCCTGTACCCATCCACCTTCTGGTAGTGGTCATTCACAGCTGCCAGGTTCACGGGCTTGTCATCCTTTTGAGGGGGAAAGTACCACACTGAAAGCAGCACGACTCCCGCCACACGGTCTGGGTAGAAGTGGTAGACCCGCTGTGCGACTGTACTGCCCCAGTCATGGCCAATGGAAATGATCTTGCCGATCTGTTCGTGGTCCAGAAGTTCAATAAGATCCTTGGCTTGATGACCCCAAGCGTACAGTGCCGGGTCGATAGGCTTAGAAGTGCCGCCGTACCCAAGAAGATCCGGCACAACGACTCTGTATCCGAGATCAATGAAATGAGGAGCTACGAACTGCCATAACGCTGAGCTGTCAGGCCAGCCGTGGAGGAAGAGCAGTGCTGGCTTGGTACTGTCTGCCGGAGCAGACTGGGATATGCAGTAGTGGTAGTCTATGCCCCGTGAGCTTTGAAAGTCCCTTTGGTGGAAACCGTCCATGTCCTAGAGCTGCATGTGAGTGCGCAGGTAGTATGAATGGCCGCACAAGACACTGTATTTTCAGCTCCTACATATATACATATATATATATATCTATATATACACTTGTACTTCTGATGTCTCTTGTCAGCAAGGCGGCGACGACTCACAACCCTTGTAGACGTCTGTAAGCGTCGATTTTGGCCCTAGGTAAATGTAAGCTCAACAGTCTATACGTAGTCAATCAGCACGCCGTTTCATTGAATGCTCTGGAATGGGTCGGGACGTGTCCCTTCCGCAGGAGATCTCGACCATAGGCAGCAGAGCCGAGAGACGATTCCGTATCGAGCAGGTAGTCCAGACAACCGTCAAGTGAATATTAGCCGGACTGCAGGCTAGATTGAGGCTATCCGAAGACCCGAAAAACGTCGGGCCGTCGTCGGCGGAGAAAGGTCGAGGTAAACAAAAAATAATGCTCGGGGAGAGTTTCGACATAGTATCCGAGCCGCGCGACTGTACAGGGGAACTTCAAGCATCGTGAAGCCCTCGAGGACGCTGCAACAAGTCGCCACTGGGGAGCGTTGGGAACGGCATCTGCCGATATGGCACCGCTGCCGCCGTCCCAAATGTTTAGCTAGCAACGTACTACAAACCCTAACCTCAGGCCAGTCGGACATCCTCGATACCGATGATGACCTCACTGCATCTTCTGGGCGCGTCTCTATTCGCGCTACCTTGCAACATGTTGTTGCACCATCACAATGAGCACGCCAAACAAGCGGCGCAGAAAGAATGATTATCAAGCGTCTGCACAACCGGTCAAAGGCTTGGACTTCTTCTTCAGCAAGCAGCAGCAGCAGCAGGCTAGGCAGGGAAACTTACCCGGCAAGCATAGCAATGCAAAAGAGCAAGCCGACGAGGACTTGTATTGCGATGGCGATGGCGATGGCGATGGCGATGGCGATGGCGATGGAGATGGCGATGGCGATGGCGATGGTGATGGCGATGCGAAACAGGAGCTGACAGATGAGCAATTGGCGAGGAAGTTGCAAGCAGAATGGGATGAGGAAGCCAAACAGCTGGGGACAAATGGCGAAACTGCTGAGCCGCCAGCAGCAGAGACTCAAGCAGATCTGGAGCTCAAGGCCAAGCCTCTGGACGGAGACGAGGTGCCCGATGCGCCATTAGAGGCCACGAAAGTACAGTCAGACGTATTCGCAAAGCCCCCAATCGACCCTTTCTCAGCATTGGGCAAGAAAGGCACACTTTCTCTACAGTCTGCAACAGCCGAGGACGACGTGATCTCCCACGATATACCGTTTGACGAGTCGCCTCTTGCGTTCGACCCGCAGAGGTACTTGCCCTCATTGAAAGAGCAGTGGACACCTGAGGCGGGCATGGCGACTTATGCCTTGCTAACCCATTGCTTCGTCTTGGTCAACAGCACCCAGTCACGCATCAAGATCGTGGACACGCTCGTCAATCTCATTCGTACCTTGATCGAAGGCGATCCGGAGTCTTTGCTGCCAGCAGTCTGGCTCGCGACGAATTCAATCTCACCACCATACATCGACGTCGAGCTTGGCTTGGGCGGGTCAGCAATATCCAAAGCACTAAAGAAGGTCTGTGGACTGGATAACAATGCTCTCAAGACACTTTACAACAAGCATGGCGATGCAGGAGATGTCGCTTTCGAAGCGAAGAAGAGGCAGAGCTTGACACTGCGGAAACCAAAGCCACTTACCATCAAGGGCGTATACGAGAGCTTGCACAAGATCGCAAGTGCGAAAGGGCATGGCTGCCAAGAGATCAAGCAACGCATAGTCGAAAGACTGGTGCAGGATGCAAGAGGCGCCGAAGAAAGCAGATATGTCGTGCGAACGCTGGTCCAACACTTGCGCATTGGTGCCGTGAAGACGACCATGCTCATCGCGTTGTCGCGAGCTTTTCTGCTTTCAAAACCTCCTGGCACAGACTTCGCGACTAAGCCTCGGGCCGATTTGCGCAAGCTCAGCAAACAGGATCTCGTTGAAGTCTGGTCACGCGGAGAAGAGCTGGTGAAAGCCAGTTTTGCACGAAGGCCCAATTACAATGATCTTGTACCGACTCTGCTCGAGATAGGTATCGCAGATGAGCTCGTTTTTCGTTGTGGCCTGGCAATGCATGTACCACTACGACCTATGTTGGGTGGCATCACTCGCGACATGGGCGAAATGCTAACCAAACTCCAGGGTCGCGATTTTAGCTGCGAGTTCAAATATGATGGACAAAGAGCTCAAGTGCATTGTGACGAAAATGGCAAGGTCACCATCTTCTCACGGCACCTCGAAGTCATGACGGAGAAATACCCCGATCTAGTTGCTCTCGTACCAAAAATCCGTGGTGAGGGTGTGAGCAGCTTTATCCTAGAAGGTGAAGTCGTGGCTGTCGACCGAGTATCTGGCGATCTGAAACCATTCCAGATCCTGGCCAATAGAGCACGAAAAGACGTCGTGATACAGAGTGTCACAGTCGACGTCTGCCTGTTCGCGTTCGACCTCATGTATCTCAATGGTGAAGAACTCCTCGACCGGTCGTTCCGAGAACGGCGCAGCCTGCTGCGCAGTCTGTTCGTAGAGATTCCAAATCATTTCACTTGGGTAAAGAGCATGGACGCTACGTCCGCAGATGGCGAGGCGGTCAGCGATTTCTTCAAACAAGCCACAGACATCAAGTGCGAAGGCATCATGGTAAAAGTGCTGGACAATCTCGCCAACCCTCAACTTGAAGCTGAGATGGACGTGGAGCCTACCGTCGAACTTACAGGAGCGAAGCCGGTCGTAGTCAAAACTAAGAAAGGCAAGAAATCGAAAGTTAAGCCCAGCGACAACGATGAGCAAAATGAGAAGAAAGGTGGCCGCCGCAAAGCCCTCCTCTCCACGTATGAGCCCGACAAACGCCTCGATTCTTGGCTTAAAGTCAAGAAAGACTACAACACGCAAACCGACACCATTGATCTGATCCCTGTCGGTGGCTGGCACGGGCAAGGCCGCAAAAACGCATGGTGGTCTCCGATTCTCCTGGCCTGCCGCAATCCAGAAACTGGTACCCTCGAAGTCGTCACAAAATGCATATCCGGCTTCACCGATGCATTCTATAAAGCTAACAGGGTAAAGTACGACCCCGATAAAGGTATCGACGAGGGCGGGGGTAATTGTATCGGTCGCCCGAGCTATGTCGAGTACGGAGGTGAGCCAGACGTGTGGTTCGAGCCGCAGGAGGTGTGGGAAATGTTGTTTGCGGATATCACGTTGAGTCCGACATACCCTGCTGCCATTGGATTGGTCAGTGAGGAACGTGGCCTGTCGCTGAGGTTTCCAAGATTTCTCAAGGTTCGTGAAGACAAGAGTATTGAGGAGGCTAGTACAAATGAGTTCCTGGCAAGTCTCTACCGCAAGCAGCAGGCGAGAGCGCCGGTCGTAGAGGTAGCTGAAGAGCCAGAGAAAGAGTGATCAGTGCCCATGCAACCAACACTGCAATGGCTTTCGCAGTACCCTTGTGTGATACTCAAGTTACCCTCATCGAGGCACACTGCATCGATTCTTCTTGAACGACCATGTCGCGAGAAGATTTGAGGCAGCTAATGTATTTGTCACTACTAAGTTGTGTCAGACGAGGGATGCTACAGTATTCAGGGTGTGGTGGAAGTCAGTAGCTTTGGTGCTCGGTGCTGCGCTATCGGTACCCTGGCGCGACAGTGCTACGCAGGAAGTGCATCGCCCACTTTGTGATCTGTTTGGCCATGTGAAACTCGTGGTCTGGATTTGTCGATTCAGCTAACCACTGACTCTCTTGAATCCGGCTCAAGGTTCCCACCGCGCCCAGGAGTCCAGGACTTATCGCATGCTGTGTTTCCAGACGAACGGAGAAAGCGCTCGTACCATCGTTCGCAGACACCCTTGGCGGACGACGATAAGCGACAGTGCACAGTCTCTCATCCCCCCAGACTCCTCCTGCTTGGTGCGTCTCTAGCATACTTTATAGCTTGCTTGGCCATTGAGCTGTCGTTCACTGCATCCGGACCTCAGGCTGCAATCGGACAAGCAATCCTTGGCTTACCAAGTGAAGCCGCCGATCACTTGTGGGTCTTTCGAACTCTCCTCTCCACTTCCGACTTCCAGCAGCTTGACTACCGAAGATATGCCGCCAGTGACCTGAACAGAATGCGCCTTTGAGTGCGCGAGGACCTGGTAGGAATCGAGGATATAGATGACGACGTACAAGGCTCGTTGTCGATACGGGGGAAGGGCACTGACTCAGTTGCCGTGGACCTGGGTCAATATACTGGACCTCTTTCGGACGAAGCTCACGTCTTGGGATGGTTCCCATGTTGGTCAATAGCTACAGTACGCATTGTATCAGTCAGGGACTCAGGGTTCTCCGCAAGGGTGTTGGGTCGACATGGGAACGTGTTCGGTAAATAATCCGGTGCATAATAATGCAACCTCCCGAGCATGTGCCCCCTAATTTCACAGTGAATCACGAGCAACCGACTATTTGTTAGGTGCACGGGTTATTATCACCCACGATCATAGAGAAGCCTCGGCTCCTAACAGCGTATAGTTTCTTCTTAAAATGAGTGATCTTGGCGGGAGTAACTTCGTTCAAACCGATCTACCTTACTTCCGCCTAACCTAGCGGGCGATTATAGAGGCTGGACAGCGCTATTACCGATACGTGATAGTGTATTAGTGTTATCGTCACGACAGCGAAACATCGACATATCATTAACGCAATGTACGTGCCTTACACGTACGGATGGTACCGAAGCCGGCACCTGGTCGAGAGCACAACTAGATCCGGTTGCTAGTAGTTCCCGATCTCACGTTGCGTAACGGCCGTCAGGACTCCCCAGGGTAATTAGAAGGCTACGCCTGCATACTCTATTGTGATCATGGTGGCATTGCGTTATTTGCATTCACGAGCCCCCCTCCAGCTCTTTGGAGCTTTATATGTACACTTCATCAGTGGCTTCACAGCTGCATTTCGAGACACCTTGTGCGGCTGATCACCAGAAAGAGCAGATGTAGAGGTTTTCTCGCGAGCCGGAAGTCGTTTGAGGAGGAATGGCTGGGTTCTTAACACAGAATCGTCGTGAAGACATCGATCAACAGACCTTATCGGAAACACCAGATGCCTTGCAAGATATTTTGGAAGCACTCTTTGTGACGGATCCCCAGAAGGATCTTCTTGGAGCACGGAATCGTGCTCGCGCTGGACGAATCGATGGCACATGCGAATGGATACTGCAGAGACCGGAGTACCAAGCATGGCACAAAGATGCTTCGCCCCAATTGCTCATGGTGGTGGGGCAGCCCGGGATTGGCAAGACTGCCATGGCTACATTCCTAGCAGAGCAGTTGTCTGCAGATGTGGGCACGAATGATGCGACATTTGCATACTTCTTCTGTAACCAGGCAGAACCTCATCGAAGGACTGCCACATCTATACTGAAAGGACTATTGCATCAGATTTTGATAAGACGACCTCAACTGGCGGAGCATGCCCAGCGATCGTATGCAATGCATGGAGTCGCTGGGTTCGACGCATTCGAACCTCTATGGTTCGTCTTCATGCGTGTTGTGCAGGATCCAAGAGTTGGCCAATTGACGCTGTTGATCGATTCTCTGGACAACTGCGAGCTGCCATTACGAAGAACATTGGTTCACAGACTCGGGCAGCTGCTTTGCTCTGCAGCATCTTCGCCGACACACCACTGGCGTTTGTGCGTACTTACACGCCCCTATGCTTGGGACCTAGGCTTCTGCCTGAGTGCCAAGACCAAACTGAACTGGATGGCTGTCATTACAATGAGTCCCGCAATTGTTGGCGAAGACCTGAAGAGGTTGATCAGGGATGAAGTCAACAGGACCGCGGACGCCAAACACTGGACGGACGACACTCGAGCTGCAGTCAGGTCGCAACTCGAAATCAAGAATGGCGGGACTTTTCTATGGGTCTCGCTGGTGCTCAGATGTGTAGCGGATGTCAGCGAAGATGCGGTGCTACGCAAGATCAAGAGATACTCTGGTTCATTGCGAGATCTATACGTAAGAGTGCTGAGGAGAATCGAGCCGGAAGACACAGAAGTTGCTGAATACACTTTGCACTATGTGCTGGGCGCCTCACGACCACTCACACTGACCGAGCTGGCCATCGCTTTATTCTACAGAGACAGCGTGAACAAAGCCGGTCAGCCGCTGCCAACAGATGCACAGATTGACGAGCTCAAAGCTGCCATCAAGTCCTGCGAACTGCTGCTCCGGGTCAACGGAAGGGGACATCATGCGAGAGTGGAGCTAATTCACCAATCTGTATCCGACTTCTTGGTTGAGCATGATATGCCCATGGGATTGCGTCGCTTCAAGACGAGTTTCGCGAAGGCATCGGAGCGTCTTTCAAGAGCGTGCGCAGCATACCTTGCAACACCGGACCTGAAGAGAATCTCATGCGACGTGAAGCGCATGGTCAGAGTTGCAAAGTCTCGTGCTGATCTGCCAAGCAGGTCTCGAGACAGCGTGGTCGAGCGACCGTCTCCAACGGATAGTGCCTTCTCACCCAGGTCGAGCGATAATGTGAGCGCTACAAGCTACATACCTATCACCAACACTCAAATCGCTTTTCTGCAGTACGCCACGGCCACATGGAGCGCGCAGAGCTCGTGGAAGCAGCTGCGAGCGCTGCCGACATACGTTATGGATCTGTTGAAGTTGCACGGACGGGAAGCCGAACTGCTGTTCGAGACCGCAAAGATTGCCATCTCAGAGGGCCACGATCTTATTTTCCGGCACCTTGTCAAACTGTTGCTCCGGCGGCTCAGTCTCGATGATGGCCTGCACTTGTTCCAGGCGGCCATCCAATACGATGAAAGTGGCATCGAGCCGGCACTGGGGACTAAAGAAAGGGTTTTCTGGACCGAAGAGCTTCCCGATGCGGAAGCGATATATCACGAGCTCAAATTTCGGTGGAGTAGCCTCGTGCACGGAGCAGCAGGCATGGGTCTTGTCGACGTGGTGAAGTACTGCATTCAGCACGACGACGATGTTGTTCTCAAGGATGCAGACAACGAGACAGCTTTACACCACGCCGCGCGGAACGGCCACATTAAGGTGGTGAAACTTCTTATGAAAGCCAATTGCGGCAAATCTGCGCTCCTGACTTCAAACCGACGTGGCCAAGTCCCTCTTCACCTGGCCGTCACTGCTGGAGCTCTTGATGTCGCCAAAGCACTGCTGAGAGGAGACTACGGAAAGACAACACTCTATGTGCAGGATCGAGAGGGAGAGACACCATTGCACAAGGCAGTCGACATCAAAAGTCCGGAGATGGTAAAATTGCTCCTTGACGCAGACCTCGATGTCAAGGCTGTGGGTATGGCCGATTACGATGGACGACTCCCACTACATGACGCTGCCTTGGAAGGTGGTATTGAGATGGTCCGCTTACTGCTTGAGGCCGATATGGGCAATCGCACTTTGACCGCCAGGGATCGCGAAGGCAAGACGGCCCTCGATCATGCGGTTGAGCAAGCGAAGCACCAACAAGGAGGTGGCCACACTCTGGTAGCAGAGTATCTTAAGGGGGAGAGTATGGTATTAATGCTGGGGGGGTCCTTTGAGAAGCAAGCGCTCAGAGGAAGGGCTGCTAGGACAGTGGTGGTACGATCATTGAGTATATGATCCAGGGAGGTACTGATGTCTTTGTATGTATGTAGTGCTTCCGCGATACCCCCCCTCGTACTGACTCTCTTGTTTGGACCTCGCCGTTTCGAACTCAATCTTGCCTCGGCTCCTCAGATCTCGGCTACGTAGTGCGATCAAACGGCGCAAGCATACCCGCGTTTACATACTGACGGAGACACCTGCTGCCCACAGCTCTACGTACTTCAACATCCCTGCGATCTAGTCTTGTCTCGCGAACAATTCCACGAGATAATGGATGCATTCGATCGGTCACTACATGAAGCCACTACAAACGCCATCTTGCCCGGTACATGCGTTTTTGCAGCAGACAGGAATGGTATGTAGTCTTCGCTACATTATGGATCATATGTTAACATTACTGACAGGCAAAATCCTTCACGTCACATCTTCTGGCTCGTATATCAACAGCCCGATATGGGAAAAACGATTGCCTTCGGAAGGCACCTCTGTGCAGACCAAGCCATTGACAGACTACTTACCTCAACAGACGAAACCATTCGGGCCCGACACGGTATGCTGGATCGCATCCATGACCAAGCTCTTGACGACCGTCTGTGCCATGAAGTGCGTCGAAGAGGCACTGTTGAAGTTGGACGATGATGTGACCACGACAGTGTTACCAGAATTCAAGGATGTTCTAGTCCTGGAAAGGATGGAGGACGATGGCGATGGTGGTACGTAAAGCAAAGGCAGGAAGGCATCGCGTGCAGTCACGGAGAGAAGGGGGGGCGGCGCCCTCTGGAGCGGCGCGCATAGGCCTCGATGCTAAGCGTCAATGCCAAAGACATTCTCACGTGATATCCTTGTATACGTAGCTGACACCCTTCTGTTTGGCAGGGCAGAGACCGATCTTGAGGCCAGCGAAAGGGAAGATTACTTTGAGAAGTCTGTTGACGCACTCTTCTGGCATAACGTACGAATTCATGCACGAAAGACTCTTGTCGTGGCGAACGTGGAAGAACAAAGACCTTCGCAAAAGTGGCACTCAGGTGACGCACGAAGATCGCACGGAGGTCTCCCATGCATATCGTGTTCCGCTAGTCTTTGATCCCGAGACCAGCTGGACCTATGGATATGGCATCGACTGGGCCGGTCTTGCCGTTGAGCGCGCTACGTCGATGACGTTGGAGGAGTTCATGAGGCAGCACATCTTCATCCCTCTGGACATGAACGACACTACCTTCGAGCCCATGGAGTACTCTCATCTCACTTCCCGCATAGCTGGCATGACCGTTCGAGACGACGAAGGCAAGCTCGTGCCCCAAGAACAGACATCTGTTACAAGTCCACTCGGCGGCGTACGGCACGCAGGCGGAGGCGGTCTTGCCAGCACAGCCAACGACTACATCAAAGTCCTGATCTCGATCCTCGCAAACGACGAAAAGCTGCTGAAGAAGCAAACGGTTGAATACATGTTCCAACCTCATCTCAAAGACCCGAGACATCTCCAGAAGATGCACGCTAACCCTGCTGCGTTTGGACTTGCTGGTAACATACCGCCAGGTGTCAAGGTCGATTTCGGATTAGGTGGTATACTCAACCTGGAGCAGCTGCCTACTGGGAGGAGTCCAGGAGGAATGCAGTGGGGAGGGTACCCGAATCTGTTCTGGTGGATTAATCCTGAGGATGGGATTTGTGGATGCTACTTCAGTCAGTTGGTGCCGCCGGGGGATCCGGCGAGTTTCGAGATGTACAAGAAGTTTGAGACGGCGGTCAATGAGGCGTTCAAGAAGGACGAGGCAAAGCTGTGATGGGGGACGATACTGGATGTATAGCTTGTAAGATTGAGTGCAAGCCAGTTACCAACAGCCATGCATACGCCTCGCTTGAACTTGTGTACGTATTATCAATTTGGCCGTCCCCATAGACGGACAACGACGAAAATCGAGCCTTTGGTCCAAGGTGGGCGTGTTATGTCGTGGACGCAGATAGCTTACTCTACGACTGTACCCACATCCAGAATGTCCGCCAATAGATTGTCCCTCAGCGCAGCCACGCCAGCATTCTCCAAGCTATAAGTTCCCTCGTACGCATGAATACTCAACTGGCTCAGGAATGGTCTTAGCACAGCCCGTGCAAAGTCTTCTCGCGGCAAAGCCTTGATGTCCTCCTTGTCAACACCGAGATTGTTGCCAAGCAAAGGTCTTCGTTGACTGCCAGTGCTGCCACCTGGTGCAGTCAACACCAAGCTGTTGTCCTCCATGTTACTCGACCCAAGCGCCTCAGCTACAGAATCTGTCAGCGCGGTGGGCGTCCAGTCTGCCGGCTGATAGACGGCATCGATAGTATCGGTGATGTAAAGCCATTCGTGCAGTTGGAATTCATCTGGAGAAAGCGCAACAAGCAGATCCAGTAACTTGCATGCCTGCAGCACTGAGAGGTTGTTAAAGTCTTGGCTGTGCCGGCTTGTCGGCATGAGCGACATTAGAGCTGCTTGCAACCTATCGTTGATGATTGGCCACAGGGGTGAGAGGTTGTAAGGGCTCACTGACAGGATCAACGTCCTGCACAGCATGAAGAGTTCAGCTCGGATGGTCGACGACGGCGAAGATGCTGGACTTGCATCGAACAATTCCGCTATTTTCTCCTCAAGTGGTCGTAGACAAGTAGCGTAGGTGTCCTCGGGCGACGCCATTAATAGAAGACAAATTCGTCTTAAGTTCAGCTGCGTCTTGCGATCAGCTTCCAATCTAGCAGCACTAGCCCCAACACCAAACATGATGCCGGCGCTTGTCGGGGGCGTGAGCCGAGATAGAAGTTCTGGCATACGCTCTTTATCTTGCAGCGACCATTGATTCAATATCGGAAACCAGCCGCTCGACATATGTTCTGGTGACGAAGACAAGAGCTTCGGATCGTTGAACGCTTCAGCTACTTCTTTCTTCCAGGATTTTGCTGTTGGCGCTTTGCGGCTCAGATGCAGAAGCAGAGCCAGAAATTCAGTGTTCACGTTGGTGGGAAACGATCTTGCATGCAAGGTGACCGATACGACGCTTTCTGTGATGTTCTTGACCGCTGACCCTATGCGCTCAGATGTCTCAAGAAGAAGGTCAAGCTTGGAGATGACACGATTCAGTACAGGGACTAATGACATTGACCTCTCGATGTCACCGTGCCGCGGACTGCCCCAAGCGCTGGTATCGTCGGCTGTGAGATCGGTCATGTAACCAGAAGGAAACGCAGTGAAGGTAGCAGTAAGCAGTCGCTGGAAGACATCTCCGAGCTCGCGGCGCATCTTGCGTTGTTCGCCGAAGTTCGTGTTGTTGAGCTTTTCGGCGAGAAGCAGTGCAATCGAAAGCAGATGTGATAACACCTGGCGATATGGCATTGGGTTGTTGAGTACGTCCCGCAAAAATGTGATGCAATCTGGCCACACCTCGTCCATTGCATCATCTTCAGTCGACTCGACATACGCCGAAAAGAATGCAGCCACATCTGATGGAGATAGATCGATCGTTAGACTTGAGGTCCGTGCCTGTGGTTGGTTCCCAGGATTGGTCCGGCTGATTAAGGCATCGAGGATGGCAGGAACGACGTTCTTCGGTGGCGATACCTGCATGATGTGCAGTAGGTTTATCGCAGAAGCTGCTTCGCGCTCGGCTTCGGCATGGCACCAGCGCGATATGATCACTTCCAGGCTTTCAAGCGGCTCAGTGGAGAAGATCTGCTCAAGCACATGGCGGGTCTTACTGCGCATTTTAAGGGCGTTGTGTGCTGTAGTCGCAGCACTTTGGGTATCATAGTTTGCCTCGCCTGCTGGGTTGGTAGCCCACAACCACATGCTCAACGTGGCTCGCAAAGCGTCATGGAATGCCAAGATAACTGTCAGTCGACTGTTGGACTTCGTGGTCCGGCTTGGAGGTCCTTCAGCTCTGAAAACGCCCGAAGTGACATTACTGAGAAAGCTGGCTTTAGCATCCGTCTCTTTCGGTGTAGGCGCCGGCTTGTCTTCAGCATGCAGACATTGGTATGCTCTATCAAGAATCAAATCCAAGCCCTCTAAAAGATCTGCCGCGACCGACTCTGGCGACAGGGCATAGCCTGTGCTGGTCCGAGACGACAGCTGACGCATCTCCTCGTGTGCTTTACCCAGCTCTTGGCAAAAGCAGTCGACGAGGGGTAAGAGATTGGAGAATAAAGCATCAGCAAAGGTAGGGAGGATATCACTCAGGAATGCAAGCCACTGGTCCAGGTGATAGCGTGCACGAGGAGAGGAAAAGCCCGTTCGAAGGCATGTAAAGAGCTCGGTGGGTGGCGCTGGCACTAGCTGAGGGGATGTGCTACTCGCTGCTGCCTTGGTGTTGAGTGCGATTGCTGGCGGCTTAGCGCTCACTGAGCCGCGTTGCGTGGCGCTCGCAGCATCGTTAGGCAGATCCTGACAGAGGCGCACTTTGATAGCAAGCTGGACGAGTTGCAGAATGCGTCCCTGTAAGTTGCTTGCGTCGCTATCAATGCATACAATCAGTTTTTCAAGTAACGTGTTGTCCAATTTGAGCGGCCGTAGCTCTGTAGCAGCAGGACTAGAGAGAAGGACATCCAGTATCGTGATTAGTCGTGAGTTGAGCTGTTCGCAAGAGTGATGCGCACTGAATAATAGGCTAGCACAGGTACCTGCAAGCAGGGAAAGTCCATCAGTCTCCGGAGCTTCTTGAGTCGTTCTCACAGCCGTTCGACTGAGACATTGTAGCGCCCAAGGAGACCCCTGCGATATTACGTTATGGAACTTCCTGACCACATCGACCAGAAGACGCAGGTCGTCGTTCATCCGACGAGCATCGGCGCGGCGCGACGAAGTCGCCCGATGTTTGACCTTCGCACACAAGGAGCCAAGTTTTTCAAACAAGATCATAAAAATCTGGTCTAGGCTCGGAAGATCTTGAAGCCAGCTTTTGACGACGTCAAAGGCGGGATCATTGGGCCGCTCAAGGACGTCGATTGTTAATAGCATTGGTTGTTCCAGTACTTGCAGCGACCGAGCTACCTGTAGTGCGTCTGCCGAAACCGATGTAGAGCTGACACGCCGTCCCGCAGTTACCTTTGCGCCTTCCGAGGAGACTGAGTGACCCCATAGCACTGCAAAGCTCCTAGTAGTGTCAGCCATACCCTTGTTCGAGCGCGAGGCATGCGTGTTCCTAACGAGCTCTGACAGCCATGCCACCAATGTTGCGTTATCAGGCAGCAGGTCCTCGAGTTGCCATAATGCCCTAACTGCTTCGACGTGGTATTTTGGTAATTCCGGCGACAGGTACGGCCACAATTGAAACGTAAGTGAGCGACCAAGATCATCCGGTACGCAATTTTGATTGTCCTTTGAAGCTCCCTCGTCCTTGCTTATTGTGGTCAGAAGGGTTGTGATGGAGGTAACTATTGCGAAAGGTATGACGTCCGGACTTTTCACGGCCAGGTCGATGGAGGACAGCAACGGCGCTGAGACAACAGTATATGGGAGCGATGGGTGGGGTGTAATTTTGGAGAACAAATCTCCATGCAGTGTAGTAAGCCTCGAAAATAGCTCAGCTTCACGGTTATCGAGTGCTTTGATCATCAGTGAAGATGTCTTCACTAGCAGTGCGAGCAATGTCTGCACGCCGTCAAATGGCGCAGCGGTCTTTGTTTGCCCCGACGACTGGTAGAATCTGTAGATGCGGTCCTGTAGTTCCTTGTTTGCCGGGACATTCTGGAGGCTATCTCCCTGCTTCGGCTCAGTAAACACCCTACCGGGTACTGGTCCTAGCAATCGTGCAGCAGCATTGACTGATAGTATGCTCGCTGTCGGTTGCTGCGATGTGGAGTCAAGCTGTGATAGTATGTATAGAGTCGCAAGCGGGATATGAATAGCTAGCATCTCTTCGTCCTTGATGTTGAACGTGGTGATGATCCAGTCGAACAAACGCAATATGTCATCGGCAGATTTTGTATGTCGATAAGCATCGCGTAAAATGTCCAAAAGACATTCCCATATCAGTCCAGCTTCTACACCGTCGAAGAACAGATTCGCGCTGCGTACCACGTCTGCGACGTCTCGGACTGTCGCCATCGAACTATATGCGTGGAGGGACTTCATCGCTGGAAGGAAGATTTCTGGCACCAAGAGACCACCAATTTCCCAGCGATCCATCAAAGAAAGCGCTATCCGAAATGGCCGGGCTCGACTAGCAGGATCTGTACTTGATGTCTCCAGCATCGTGATCATGCATCGTTGGAGGCTTGCCTTGCCATAGTTTGAGAAGTAACGAAGCTGAACGCTCGACCCTTCTTCGCCAGATCTTTTCCTTTCCAAGACAGGAGAACTTGGCGTCTGATCTTTGGTTTCGGGACCTAGGAACCAGCTCCAAAGTCGCCTGTTCAGACTCATATCTCTCCGCAGTAGCACAGCAGTGACGGCGTACACGACACGATCCAGATCAGCCCTGCCGGCCTTGAGCTGAAGAACAGGGGAATCTATTGGTAGTTTCGTTACCAAGAGATCCAGAAAGCCTCGCTGTACCAGGACTTGAGGGTCTGATAGTCCGCACACGAAGCAGCGTATCAGCAGGCCCGGCTCAGGAGATACGACGCACTCGGCGTATTGCGACAGCTTAGAATTGCCGCTAGCAACCTGGATGGTGGACGATACAGAGAGCTTCGGAAGCTGTCTGACAAGATAGTTTAATGCCCCTTGTCGTCTTGTGGGACTCGTGATAACCGTCAGAAACAAGCATTGCCAGAAATATCCGTCACTTTCCTGCGTCAACGCATCCGAGTGGGTGTCGGGCGCGAAGGCCAGCTCGAGAGCTCTCAAGATGGCAAAAGCACGTTCAAAGTCCTCGCTTGTTTCCTCCTCCAAGGCGGGAAGGATAGATAACACCAACGACTTTAGCGCAGGACGTAGATCATCCGGCGACAACTCCACTATATGAGTTTCGAATAGTCTATAAAGCGCCGGGCGAACAGACAGCGAAGCGAAAGCAAGCACTGAGGAAAGTCCAGGCAGGTAATCATGCAGGTGCGCAGCAATGTGCTGACTGCCAAATGTTGCAAAGATGTAAGTGTAGACCTCCAGTGCCTTCTGGTGTACTCCAGATGGTAATGCCGGCTTGAGACATTGCGCAAGTCTAGTAGAGATTGCACCGCAGTGTGGTAAGACTGGAACGTCCCTGGGATGAGTCTGTATGGCTTTGAGCAGCCTGCTCAGAAAGGCAATGTAATCAGCCCATTCTTCTGGTGAGATCTCCCAGGTGCTCAGACTTCGTTCGATGGTTGCGGCGTATCGCTTCAGGCTTTTATCTGCCTTGAACAATCCTTGGTTCCATTAGCAGTGCACGTGCGCCTGTGCTGGCAGAAGACTCACATACCGTCCTCGACCGTTCGACGCGTACTGCGCGCTGGCACTGGCGAGGAACGTCCTGAGGCTGGAGGTGAAATGGAGAGTCGGCCATGAACAGCATCGAGGCTCATGGTCGATAGCGCTGTACATCACCCGTGTGTGCCTGTGACAAGCGGGGTGCGGTAAGTTGTGGTGCTGGCAAGAAATGTTGTGCCTAGGACGTGGCATTTAATATTCCAGGTCACGCGATACGCGGCTCGGCGGCGGGTCGCCCCGTTCCGACGAGACCTGGTGGTCTTTCCTCGCACTGGCACACATTCAGCTCCACACATCAACAGCACGGCGCACAGGCATCTGTTTTATCTTTCTTGAGCAGCATATCAGGCGCACTATGGTTCGATGAGGCAATGCCTCAGAGCGATGGATCAGCCCTGCCGACATCCGATGAAGCAGGAGAACAGGACAGTGGAAACGGTACCGAGACGACGCCAAACTCGAGCAGTCAAGGACTTGAGCAATCGCAGGAGCTGTTGACACCACCTCCTTTACCACCGAGACCTCAGACATCATCACAAACGGGGTCCTTGAGATTGTCCAAGCGCTCGTCCCGGCCGCAGCTCCTGTCCACGCCGACAACAGCGTTATCCTCAACGAATGTTCACTTCCAGACCCATGGCGATGCCGCGAGCCTGCAGTCTTCGCCAGCGAGCCGAGCTGCATCTCGGAAGCAGAGCTCCACACCACTCGGTCGTCTCGCTGGAAGTGGTAGTGACGGCGATGACTCTGCCAGTATCAGAAGTTATATCCCGACTCTAGATGTGCCCGCTGACGACGAAAGTATCGTTGGGGACGTGGCTGGCGATGGCGCGAGCCCAGCTTGGAAAGCACTGAGTGCTCAGATCGAGAAGGACAATCCTTTTGAGTATCTATCTCCAGAGGATGAAGTCTTGTCTGAGCAGATTGAAGACGAATTCAAGGATGTTGGTGACACGAACTCCATCAACGAAGCAGAAGTGCTCGAGACCTGGAAAAGCAAACTCAAACACTTCTTCATCTTGTCTGCATCTGGAAAGCCGATCTACAGCAGGCATGGGGACGATCAGCTCGTCGGACGTTATGTTGGGGTTGCCCAGACCCTCATTTCTTTCTACCAGGACGTGAGAGACCCTCTCAAAGGATTCACAGCAGGAGGAACTCGATTCGTGATGCTTTCAAAAGGACCGCTCAACTTAGTGGCTATCAGCCGCTTACCTGAAAGTGATTCGCAGCTGAGGAGTCAGCTTGAAGCACTGTACATGCAGATCCTGTCGACACTGACGCTACCGAGTATGGAGAAAATGTTCAAGCATCGAGCGTCGACAGATCTGCGAAGGCCATTACAGGGCACAGACGTCCTTTTAGATGGCTTGGCGGATGGCTTCACGAAGGGCTCGCCTTCAACATTACTCTCAGCTCTCGAGTGCTTACGTCTCCGCAGAACGCATCGGAAAGTGATCAACGAGACGCTTCTTAAAGTTCGCTCCCAAAATCTTCTCTATGGGCTTATCGTGGCAGCAGGTCGTCTGGTGAGTGTTGTTAGGCCTAAGAAGCACTCGCTACACCCGGGCGATCTGCATCTGATCTTCAATATGCTCTTCGAAGCTGGGAGTGTCCGCGCGAATGGTGGCGAGAACTGGATACCGCTCTGCCTTCCTGGCTTCAACAATACTGGCTATCTATACATGTATGTCAGCTTCTTCACCACGTCGGAAAGTACGATCACGCCATTCGAGGAGCGACCTAGACATGGTGGACGAGATGAAGAGCTTGCGATTGTGCTAATCAGCGCGAACAAGGAAGCATTTTTCGAGCTTAGGAAAATGCGGGATGAACTGGTATCCCAGCTGGAAGCAACGGGCAGCATGACTTCCATCAAAGCTGCTATTCGCAGGGGACATGCTTCGCTTTCCGAGATCGTGCCAGGTACCGTCTTGAAACACTTCTTGTACAAGTCTCGCGGCAACGTGCAGTTTGTGATGCCATCCTTCGAACCACATTTCAAGAATCTTGTGACCAGAAGACGTCTCATGTCACTCTACCACCAATTGCACGATTCGATACATTCAAAGACGGCTCATCTCAAAGTGCAGCACAGCATTGCATCGGACTCGACAGCGCTAGCATGGGAGACGCCGTTATTTGAGCTATATTGTGTTGCTGGTTCGAATGCCACCAAGGCAGCATTGGCTCAAGGTGCGAACAAAGTGGTGCAGTGGATACGACGGGAGGAGGAAAGAGTCTTCATCATAGGTGGTGCCGTGTTCTAGCAGCGCCGGGCTGCCCGGCGCAGACATTTCTCGTCACTCTTGACTTGATGGAAGAGTGAAGTGGTTCATGGCGTGAAGTATGCCTGAGCGCGATGCTTCTTCTCCAATATGTTGCTAATCAGCAAGCAGGTTGGGGAAGAAGCGACGCGCAGTCACGAGGATTTCCGAAAACCCCTTGACAATCCGAAAATCAGCAAGAGTAGCCATGATGGTTCTCAACTACTAAGAACGCAATCTCGGACGAATGCCCGCCGATATGCGTCATGCCCGCGGGTTCGGACGAAGAAGAAAGAAGGACGTGAAAGAGCAAGACAATATGGATCTTTATGCCGCCACGACGAGGACACGAGTCACGTGCGAAGTGTTCAATGATATAGCGGGAACCTGTCGATTTTCCTAGAATACGAGGCATCATGCGAGCTCCGGGCTGTAGGAATGCTCGAAGGCGGAGTTGATGTCCACTGGACAGCCATGTCCTCAGAGCCGCGTAACTCGTCACTTTGTGACCAAAGCACTTGACGGCGGGCCCACTCGACCTTTTGACCGCTGAATTTACCTACCATGACATGGCGCGCGAGTCTTGGATTTACCGAACGAGCTCTTGCTAAACGTGTGTGAAGACACACTCCGCCACATCGAGAACAAGAATAAATTCCGAGCTATCTCAACTCGATACCATGCCGGAGCTTACTTGCGATAGCGAGGGATGCAATCACGCAATAACTCAAGATATAGGTCGGTAGAGGAGACAGGTCTAAGACTCGGTTGGAGCAGGCACAAGCACGACCAAGCCAGCACATTGTACTGTTGAGGTTGAGCATATTGTTCGTGCTGCGGCTATTAGCCTCGATATCTTGCGCGAAAATTTGCGTCGCGCGTGAAGCCCATAAGGACAAACGACTCTCTCTCAAACAGCCGGTAAGGAGTGACTGTGCTCGAGAATAGCAGACATGCGTCTCGCTAGAAACACCTAGGGGCGACAACATGGGTGCAGCGAAATATGAGTCCGGAAAGCGACTGAAGCGAATTGAAGACCGCTCTTATGGACCAACGTCAATTAAAGCAGAGGCAGATGCCGTCGAGATAGATGCAAGAGCTCTTATGCGGGTGCCAGGATTGCACAGGGATGGTCGCTGCACTAATCGACAAGGTTCATGTGACAGCCAACGACACACGCCAAGCTCGTGGTGAGCAGGTGTATTCCAGTCGAGAACTTCACGAGTGCTCTGTCAAAACACGTATAACGTAAACCTCCCACTGAGCCAATTGTAAGTTGTGGCCAGGATAAAGAGTATGGTGCTCCCGCATAGAAATGAAACAATTCTGCACTTCTCCTGAGCTCCGTTTGCCTCAAACCTGAGCTTCTGCACTTCACAAGCCAACACTTCACCAACAACCCTCTTTGCTTCACAATCACCACCACCACCACCACCAACACCATGCCTCTCTCCGAAAAACAAATGTCCTACCTCGCCCTCGCATGGCAATGTTTCGAGACCGAGCCAAAGGTAAACATCAACCACCACCACCACCATCACCACCACCACCACCACCACTCGTACCTCATCCGCTAACCCACCCTTCCAGATCGACTACGAAAAATTCAAACAAGTCGCCGGCCTCGCCTCAGCACACTCCGCCCGCGAGCTCATGCGCGTCACAAAGAAGAAGCTGAAAGAAGAGTACGGCGCCTTGAGCGGTATGTCATTCTCATTCTCATTCTCATTCCCATTCTCAATTCAACTTCATGCATGCATGCATGCAGCAAGCGGCGGCTCAAACTCATTCTTAGGCTCGATCGCCAGCGCCAATGCCGTCGTCAATGGCAAAGCCTCTTCACCGGCCAAGAAAGCCGCCACGGCGAAGTCGACTCCAGGATCATCATCAACCAAGCGCAAGAAGCCATCGCCTCCTACACCGGTGAGCGATGATGATGATGATGATGATTACCACCACCACCACCACCAGCAGGGTGAGGAGGAGACACCAAGCAAGAAAAGAAGCAAGACTGGAAATAAAGTGGCCGCTGCTGCTGCTACTTCGATGGTCAAGCCTGAGCCGAAGGAGGACGAGGATGCGGATGCGGATGCAGATGGAATGGAATTGTTCCAGTGAATGGTAGGTAATTTGGCCCGGTCAGCTCTAATGACTGCTGGCATTCTTCTCGCCACTTCACCATCACAGATATTGTGTGATAGCGTGCTGGACAGGATACCGGGAGCTAGTAGCAGTGTACACACAGCATACAGTTCGTTGGTACACACAACTTTCACATCAAGCTTGCTGCATCGCCATCTCATGCAACCCACAAAGCAACCCCAGCGCAACTTTATCAGTATTGGGCATCATCAGCGCCCCTAATATTGCGTGCCCTTGCGGTATCCCCTCCCACCTAGGCTGTCCATTCAACAGATCTTCTTCCTGGCCGTTGTCTCGACGCGTGCCATTTGTGCTGAGCGCATGCTGCAGGTTCTGTACACTTCCCTTGCCAACCTTATCCGTAAGCCTCTTCATCATCGTCAAGGCTCGATAAGTAATGAGCTTGAAGCTTTCGGTGTCGTGACCAAGAGGTTCTCGCCCCTTTGGCTGTTCCCCACCACTAGTCTGGTTGCGGTCTACTGACAAAAGAGCAGCCAGATTGAGCAATGCGACAGCCCATCCATCTTCGCTCTCGATCCACGCTTTTGCAAGCTCCGTATCATTGCTTGGCGCGAGAGTGGTGAGGATGTCCGCTGCGAGCATGCCTTGCGTCAGGTATGCTTTTCTTGCTTCCACGATCCGAAGCTGCGTGCTGTTGCCAAGGGAGCCCTTTGTTCGATCGGGCAGGACAGACACAGAAAGCGCGAAAGCTCGTGTTAGAAGGTCGAGTGGCGACTCGGAGACAGCGAGGGATGAACTTGATGCTGTGAATATGCTCTTGTATAGCATCCGGTTAGGGTCTTGCCGTGCTAGGAGTTTGGCGAGGCAGTCAATAGCTGGTGGCAAGTATTTATGGTAAGCCGGCTGAAAGCTCGTAAAGCGCACCTTGCCACCACTTTCAGTATAGCTCGGAGCTGGCTGTGGTGCAAACGATAACAGGAAGTGCAATACGTGGAGAGCATCGTCTCTTGCCGGCAATTCGAGGCTTTGCGTTACATTCGAGAGGTAGATGATCATGTCTTTGTAAAAGTCCTGAGTGTTGTAATATGTCCGCAATAGCATATTCCTGGTTCCGAGCAGTCGTATCGTGTTGCTGAGCCACTTGATCAGAGGAGGTGATGTGAGCAATCTATGGTTGAATTCGTAGAACGATAAGTTTCGCAGGATGGTCGTGATGGCTATCAGCCTGTCGGCTGCTTTATTCAGTTCGTAAGCGTGGCTGCCGTACTCTGGCACTTCTTGCAGCGTTTCCGCTTCCATTTTGGCGAGTCGCATTATGTCTTCGTATGCAGGCAAGTCTAGCGCATCGGACACCTCAACGGCATCATCGGAGAGAGCTTCAGACTGATCTTCCGCACAATCAGTTATCACATCCATGAGGTCTTCGCAATGTTCCAGATTGAGGGTCACGCGTTGATCATGCGAAATGATAACTAACGTGTCCAGCGCATATCTCACTTCTGCATGAAGTCCAGAAGCAAGACTCAGCGAGATCGCTTTGGTGTCTATCACGCCCATCTCGTCCACAGTCGGGTGATTTGGTATCGCTCGTGATATTGCCGAACCTAGATCAAACAGCGCTGGTATGTCGTACCCTCCATCAAACTCTATTGTCCTTGTCTGCGGCTGATAGTTTGTGCTCTGTGGCTCCTCGCTCTTCATCGCTGGTCCCGCCGTCTCTTGCTTGACCGAAGGCTGTCGTTGCGGCTTCACAGCCAAGGGTGAAGCTGTCGTGGCTGGCGTGGCTTCTGCTTGCGGTGTCATCTGATCGGGTTTCCTAACACTGCTGTTCCGCCGGTGGAGCGCAGCTGTGCCACCCATCATCTGTTGTGGTGTGGACATGCCGTTCTGATTGAGTGAAGCATGTGCTTGAACTGGTGTACTCTGAGGAGGCTGCTGATTCTGTTGTGCTTGCTGCAGCTGCTGGTACGGAATCTGCTGTCCTTGTGGCTGCGTTGTCTTTGTGGGTGATTGCTGTTGTCCAAAACCTGCCATCTGATGCGCGTGTACTCGAGCCTGCTCTTGCCGTTGTTGCATCTTCGCGTGCATGTACATTCTCTCGTATTGGGTTACGTCGCGCATATAGATGGCTTTCAGCTCTTCGCCGGCATTAGGGAAGTTGGTCGGTGGAAAGCCCAACTTATGAGCGATCATCGTCCACTGTCCTTGGCGGTCGACATTTGTCGAGCCTTGGAGTTGCGCAACCATTGTCCATGTAGCATACAAGTCCACGAGCTTGCCTTGGATTGTCGGCATGGGGTTGAACGGCCTGCCTTGTTGTTGCGCGTAAGATTGCAGCTGTTTAAGGAACTGTTGTCGCTTCGCTTGCGTGGCCTGTTGAGCCTGCATGGCTTGCGTACCATTCGCCATCTGCGCACCAGCTTGCATACCTCCCGCTGCGCCCATCTGTCCTGGCTGCCCGCCCACTCGTGGTGGAGGAACCATTCCCGCTTGGCGCAACTGCGCTTGATGTTGCATGAGCTTGAGCTGATATTGCCTCTGCGCATTTGGCTGCATACTTCCCATACTACTGTTCATCTGCGCCTGCATCGTGCTGGGCATGCCAGGCATTGACAGTGCGGGATTCATGCCATACTGACCCATTTGTCCCATGCCACCTGGCGGCATACCATTGCTTGGGGTATTGGCTCCGGGCGACATGTTGTTCCCGAAAACAGACCCGGGTCGCTGCTGACCGGGAAAGGGACTCGGCGAGGCGTTATTCATTTGAGGCTGCGAGGATTGCTGGTTCGGGGGCGCACGGAACTGCTGAGTCGACATGGTGGGCGAAGGCGTAGCATTGTTTGATCCGGGCTGCTGGAGGTGTTGATATGGGGTCGGCGCATGGGGGAACTGCTGATTGAAGTTGCCATATGAGGGAGTCTGTGATCGCGAATGTTCAGACATGCCATCGTGCGGTCGTTTCGCTGGCACGACTGAGCCCGGATTGAAGGTTTGATTGTAGGACTGCGGCGGCTGGGGCGTGTGTGTCTGGGAGGTGGCGCCGTTCTGCGCGAATTGGGAAGGATCAATGTTCTGCAGGTTGTACATCTGCTGGTGTGGTGGTTGTTGGAACATGCCCTGATTAGCCTGTGACTGCCATCCCGGGTTCATCTTCGTGCTTTACAACGCACTACCTGACGCGCCATTGTCGTTAGCGAGGGCAGCACATGGATGCGCGCATGCAGCACCACCGTCCAATAGGATGGAAACAGTCGCGCAAACAAAGCAGTCCAGCCGCAGCACGCGCGCTCCACGGACAGAGAAGCAGTGAGCGCGCGTGCTGACTGGCGAACCTTTCGGTATGCTCAGAGAAACGCGTCTTCGCAGGCCGCCGTCGAGAGCGATAAAGGCAAAGGTCGGGCAGTCGACGGCATCGAGCGGGGGTCGCAAACAGCATCGCGAATAGCGTGATGTGGCAGCGCAGAGACACGTGCCACGACGGCCGAGAAGTGTTCGGAAAGAAGAGGAGGACTCACTGCTGGATTATCTGCTGCATGCGCGGCCGCCTGAGCACGACGTTTGATGGATGTGATGACATCTGAGAGAGAGAGAGTCTCCATAGGCGAGGACACTTCCCTCGGCAAGCTCCGTTAGCGGCTCGAGGGCTGCTGCCTGTGCCCATTGTCCGCATGTTCGCAGAGCAACGATGTACAGAGACGGACACTTCCACAGAACACATGCTCATATTCAGATAGAAACACAGAGACTCCTCTTGCAGAGCTGCATTCCCGAGTGCACTTGACTGGCAAGAGCCGAAGGGCGTGCACGGACAGTTTCCTATTAACTTGCCTTGACTTCGCTAGGAACTGTCGCACACCAATCTTAATCGCGCCAACCTCACTGCTTTGGGACCCCCCTCCTCGAGCCCATGTGTGTCGAATCTGCTGCTTTGATGTCCTCAACACATCTCTCTCTCTCTCTTTCTATCTCTCTCTCTCCCCTGCTATGCCACATCTGACTGCTTCGCCGGAAAGGTCGAACAGAACGGCCTCCCCGACCGACAAGCTATCTCACTTGTGGTCCCACCCTCTGCTCTCTCGTCTCTGATGACCAACGAAAGACGTATCAATAATGCCAGTCTTTCGGGAAAAGCTAGCCAAGCCGCTCTGACTCCTTGCATCCCGGAACAGAGTACGTACAGCACCCGATATCGGGATGATCTACCGACCAAGATCAGAGACCTCACCTCGAATCACAAAATGCTGATGACCTTATCGAGAGAAAGCACTTTGATTAGCCGAATCGTATGTTCTTCCACCAGCGCGAATATCGCGAAACGCTTGAACTGCAAATCAGGTCTATTTCTGACTTTATGCTCTATCTCAACAAGCGCGACTTTAATGCTCACGTGAGTACTTCCAACGTTGGTAATGAGACGTGGTCAGCAGCACAGCGGATACAATCAAGCACGAGGAAATGCACCGTTCCAGCAGGTATTGAGCCTGCTGGCAAGAAGTCCATGAATCTACGCGGAGCGAGCACTACTAGTACCTTCACGATACATGTCAGTAGGAGGGTAAAGCTGCACGAAGCAAGTGATAAGTAGTGCTCGTCTGCAGGATGTGTGCTGTGTTGTATCCAGACGGTCAATGGAAGGCGGGGGATCGTGTTTAATTGACCATTCAAGTTTCTGTCACTACAGTGATTACAAGATTGCTCAATCGTCCGGATATTCGTCCTTGATGTTACTGACGAAAACATGCTTCTCACCATCCCATTGCTTAAAGTATTTCCCCGCCATCCTCATCAATGTCTCACAAGGCGGTCCGGCACCCGGGGATATGTTCTCGGCCGCAACATAGCGTATCGATTTGTCGTCCGCGCTGTTGCCTCCGTCAGCACATAGGACATGATAGAACGCTTTCTTGGGCACAGCGACCCATTCGCGTCTAGGTGGCAGGCTGCTGGGGAAGTCATACATCACATTGTAAAAGGGTTGAGACCTGCCATCAGGTAGGTCATCAACGCGCATTTGCTCAATCCATCTCGGTTCTGCTTCGCACTTTAGATCCCACCCAACAATGATGCCTTCGTAGTCGTAGCGTCTGTGCTTAAAGTATGTCCCGATCTTGTGGGTGACTAATTGGCTGTTCGTGTTTCGGCGGCTTGGTGCTTTCTTGTTACGGTCATCTGCCCTGTGCCTCTCCACTAAACGGAGAAGCACCTCATGCTCACGCTCGCCTTCGAACATGCGTACGACCTCATTCTCGATCAAGCCAAGGTCTTCAGGAAAGTGCGATTGAAAGTGTTCAATGATGTACGGCAGACATTGTCGGCGGCGGTGTAGTGCCGTGGCCGATGAGGCATCGCCAAGCGCCAACATGGCCCATAACATACTGTACCATGCAGCTTCTATGTCTGGCTGTAAGCCACTCTGCATATGACCACGCTGTCGTTCTCGTGTTTCTTGAACACTAGTCATGATATTACGGCCAGTACGAAGAGCGACTTCCAGATTCGAAGTAGGACCAAGATGATGATGGTGCTGGTGTTCTGGAGAACCCATCTGAAGCAGACGTATAGCAAGCTGTGCCTGAGGTATCTCTTCGCTACTGCGCCATGGGTCCACATGCATCCATTCACTTTGCAACTTTGCCGCGTCCTCGTATTGTGGTGCCTTATGCTTGCCGTCGAGGGTCACATGCGAAGGAGCTTCGATGACAGCATGGACGTGCTGAGGATAGTTTGAAGGTTTGGCATCGACACCGAGTCTCCTTGCAACTGCGCAGTATATGGCGACACTTTGCAGTGGTAGAGAAGTGTGCACATCGTCGAAGAGAGCCATAGATAGGAAGTTATTACGAAGGGCGTGGTAGTCGTTCTGGTCCGGGTTGCCAACAAGGCCTTCACTCCTTAGGTACTTGGCAACTGCAATCGCTCTCTTTCGGATGCTCGTATCGTCCCAATCTTCGTATCGTGCCTTGATGCACGCTGCTAACCGATCCAGTTCTTTGGCAATGTCGTCAAGATCACCCTTCTCACCATTCAACACGAACAGGTCATAGGCGCCTAGCACCTCTTCCAGCCGGACCATCTGTCTATTCCTCAGCCTGTTCCACTTTTCCAGCGCTATCACGCGGTGTATTTGACCAAGCACGCGCTCGGCATGATATCTCCTCGCCAGCACGTCCGCCACGACGTCAGGTGTCTCATCCTTCAGCTTGAGCACCAGATCCTTGATATCATAGCCATGACTGGCGATCTTCTCCATCCTAGAGTATCGAGCTTGCTGCGTGAGCAATAGGGCATCGAATAGTTCTGAGGCTTCGTTGTCGATACGCTGCCGCTCCATGTATAGTAGGCGCCATTTCGTCAGCGCAGGAGGGTCTGCGATCTTGGAGAGGATGTCACGATGAGGCGCCCAGTATCGCCATGTCTGTAAGCAGTATCGCCGCCAAACGAGTGGCTCGTATGTGATTTTGTTCGATCGCTTGCACGTGGCGCCAAATTTAAGTGTCGCATCGGGCGGGAGGTACGAGATGATGAGTTCGAGCAGTTCGTCGGGGAGTCTGAAGATCGCTGGTGCTGCGTCCTGATCCATCCTTGTTGCCCTCGTTGGTATAGACCGTGCAGAGGAAGAGTGGCAATGTACATATGGTGAGGTAGGTAATATGGAGAAGCAATCTACTGCAGGCCCACGTCACTTCCATACGCCGACGCCAGTCCCACACCCCTCATTGCAAGTCCAATAACGTCAGGGCATCTTCCACTCAAGAAGACAACCAACAGCTGACTCCCACCAGACATCAGTGTTGACTACTGTTCTGCTGAGGCTGATGGCGCTTTGAACGGCTCTTGTTACGACTAATGAGCTAGAGCTAGTTAGTGCTGCAGCATCGATCTTACATAAGTCGCTGGCTCCATGCCTTTCAAATCGTACCGACAACCAATTGCTCGGATCCCCGGAATCCCTTTACGCCCGTTCTCTTATGCACGTTGTTCCCATGTAAGAGTGAGCATACGTCATATTAAGAGCGTGTACTGTACTCTTTCTCCCTGGTTCGTATGCCTCGTTCAAGCGGCAGTGTGCTGTAGGCCTCTTATTAGCACTTCCGTCGCAATCCTGCATACTGTACCACCCTCTCTGTGCGGTTGACTTGTCAGGCACGTACAGTAGTCGCACGACGAACGCTGGGATACCCTTACAATGAGCGCAGCCAAGCGTCCTGATGGAGCTGAGCTGAAACGGGTGGATTCTTACCAAGTAGGTGCGCCTCGACTATGTGCATACCATTCCCCCAACAGCTGCTGAGACACGACATAGTGGCCCTCGGGACACGTCGGACATCTAAGTGATGGGCAGCAAGGACAGCTGGAGAAGTTCAAGCAGTTATGCGAAAAGAAGGGGTACTTCCACCCAGGGAATCAGGAGACCAAGACTCCTCCGTCCCACGATGACGAGACGCTCCTTCGATATCTTCGCGCGCGGAAATTTGTTCCGGAGGAAGCGTTCGGACAGTTTAAGGATACCGAAGACTGGAGGCAGGAGAATCAGCTCGACAAGCTATACGAAAACATAGACATCCATGAGTACGAGCAGACCAGAACGTTGTATCCGCAGTGGACCGGCAGGAGAGACAAGCGCGGCATTCCCTTCTACGTCTTCGAAGTAGCACATCTCGATGCGAAAGACGTGACGGCATATCAGAACGACTCAGATCGCAAGAAGAAGGGTAAGGGAGCATCCGATCCAAGCATAGATATCAAGTCAAAAGTGCCCAGGAAGATGCTGCGGCTGTTCGCGCTGTATGAGAACCTCTGCCGCTTCGTGCTGCCGTTATGCTCAGCCATTCCGAGTCGACCTAATGCCGAAAGTCCTGTCAGCCAGAGTAGCAATGTGGTGGACCTGAGTAAAGTCGGACTGGCTCAGTTCTGGAAGCTGAGAGCCCATCTCCAGGATTCGTCGGCGTTGGCGACAGCGCATTACCCGGAGACTCTGGATCGTATTTTCGTGGTCGGAGCTCCGGGCTTCTTCTCGACCATATGGGATTGGGCCAAGAATTGGTTCGACCCTATCACGGTGGTGAGTAGAAGCAAGAACCAAAAGCGCATCTTTGAGTGAGGTTCGTTGACCAGCTTGCAGGCCAAAATTTCGATCCTCAACAAGAGCAACACTCTTTCCACACTCGAACAGTTTGTGGATCGTGCCAACATTCCCAAGAAGTATGGCGGAGATCTGGACTGGTCGTTTGGTGACATGCCCAACTTAGACGATCCTGCACTAGAGCAAGCATTGCGGTGGAAGCAAGATATACGCAATCAGAAGGGGCACAAGACTCTCCCCATCGGACCCGTAAAATGGGAGTATGATGCAGATGGCGACCTTATGGCTGTAGCTATAGGTACTGAAGACGGCTCCCCGCGGAAACAAGAACTTGCTGAATTGCACCCCGCTGCTGACGTTGCACGGTTGGCATTGAGTCCTGGCAGAAATCCTCACAACTCCCTATTCGCAACTGCAAGCGGCCAAAAACCTTTGACGGCAGCACAGTCGCAAGGACAGAGTCCAACAGCGAGCGCAGGCGAGAAGGCCGTACCTGCAGCAGTAGCAGTGCCAGCAGCAACTCAAGCGAACAGGTCTATAGATAAGAGCATGTCGAGCACAACGCCAGCGTATGCCGACTTGAATGTCGGAAAGTCCACAGACGCGTCTATGCAGCCTGCATCGACGGCCGGGACGTACACAGTACCATACCGGGATCGCGGAAACGATATCGCACACCCACCTACGGATGCACGACAAGGCACATCGGCGACGAAGTTCGCACAGCAGAGTGGTACACATGCCGACGGACAGCTTGAACACTCGACGCCTGAGGTACGGCAAGACGGTCTTGAAGGTGTACACGCTGTCATGGAGCCAAGGACAGTTGGTCAGGCACCGAAGGAGACCGCTTTGTACCGAGAAGATGATGCGCAGCCGACTATGATCGAACAAGCTCAGCAGTACGCCGGACAGGCAGTCGAAGCGGCAAAACAAGTCCCTGCGACTGTGTTGAGCACTATAGGCATGGGCGGCAAGACAGACGAGGTGAAGCCAGCAGAACCGAAACATGTTGAGGACCCACGAGTCGATCAGCTAAGTCAGGAGCAACTGGAGGAGTTCATGCGGGATCAGAGTAAGAGCAAGACTGCCGAGAAAGCACAAGCGCAGAATGCTGCAGTCTAGGTGCTCGCGCTAGGTCATGTTGGGCGTGGATTGCAATGCGTTGCCTCTAGACTTGTTCAGAAAGGTAATATACCAAAAATTCAGCATACATTGGCACGAAGTTATGGTTATGGGTAGCTTGATATGAATGTTTGTTGTATTCCCTCCAGCCTGCTTCAGGCATCACCGAACACGCCTTAGAGCCAAAACATGCCGAGGACCGTCTCTTTCCAGCACATTTGACACTCTCGCACAGTTTCAAATGCAGTGCGAGGTCTATTCCGGGCCACATCGGCAGTCCTGTGTAAGACGCAAAAGCGAGGTGATTTATCTCCAAACACATTCGGGGCCGAAAGTAATTCGGGCAATGCATAACTTGGACTTTCCACGGACGAAGCCATCGCCCGACACCGAACATGGACAAACAGGTGAAAGGGCCACAACCAGTATTTCGGCCGAGGCAGGATTCGCAAATTTGTTAACATGCGTATACACACCATCATGGACCACGCCATTAGTCCAGTAGTGGCTTCACCAGGACAACCGAAGCCGTGTCTCGACCCTTCTGGTCACCATATCGAATTCTCTGTGACCTTACTATAAGGACCAAAGACCTTTCACACCAACAGCATGGGCCGAAAGGCGCTTACCAGAGCTAGACCACGTCAACGCCAACTGCGAGCTTTTCGCCATCATCCTTCGAGAGGGACATTGTAGCACGATCATACTGAGCAGAGACTTACTCCTGAGCAAACTACGGCTCAGCGCCATTGGGACTCTGGAAATTGTGGCAGTCCAGACTCGAGGTTTGTCTGCTTTTCTGTAGGGATAGAAATGGTCGTTCGAGGGGAATTGGATGGAGTGTAGTACGTAGCCTGACGATATTCCCGTGCACAAGTTTCCTTCCTCATCACTGCAGCTCCATTCACTTACTCCTCCTCGAACATCATGGTTCTTGACGTTCACAGCCCCAACGCCACGGGGCAGAAAGACCTTGACAATTCATGCTACGCTCACTTTTCTCCCTCTGCTCCCTTTGAACTTATCGGAAACTCAACTACGTAGCAATATCAGCTATCGCAGGGACAGCGGCTTGTTTGTATAGCCACTGTTGCACACCATTTGATTATAACCACAGCTCTCACGAATTGGTGCTCGGACATACTGACCAGCTCCCCACCCACCGTCAGCCGCAGCCATTACAGCTCTGCACAAGATGTCTGTATGGTCGATCAGTAGGTTGTTGAAGGTTGTGCTTATGCCGAAGAGAACTTAGCCGTCTCGAAGAGCGACAGTATGGCAGTGGTGACTTTGCAATTATGGCCTTTCAAGTCCGAATCGTCGTCTTCGTAAGATTGACTGTCCGACAGCTCTTTCATGCTGTGACTGCACTCGTCCGAGGCGACTGAGGTATGCTGCAGGCTGCTTCTTGCTCCGCGCAACAGCGACACCATAGACTTACACGATGTTGCAAGGCCAATGCTGGTGGATGTATGTTTGTTGTGTTTTCTTCTACGTGGTTTTATCAGGGCAGAACACTGGATTCCTGTCTTGATGGTTCCAGACAGGGTTCGTGATTGCACCGTCTTGTATGCTGCCATCGAGCATCGTGATTAGCTTAATCGTGGTCGAGAGATAGACAGAAAGGTCGTAGTATTCCTGCCAGCCGTGTGTCGACATAAAGCTTTCGCCCATACAATCTGAAGATACCATCTCAGTGCCATGGACACCGATGATCAACATTATCCTTGCAGAGGTCGGCATGCAGCCTTTTCACCAGGGCATATATAAGTGATTACTATGCCATAGCACTTGCCAGGAGTACGGAGCAGTTGAAGAAGCTGATTCAACGGAATGCGACTCCTGTCAGTATAGTCATGAACCACGTGGCGAGGGCACATGAAGCACGATCTCCCACAAAATTTGCCCCACAGACTTGGGCAGCAGCATAACTTCGAGTCGGCAAACTTGAATGTCATCCAGTCGCTGGTCAACGCCGTACAAGACATGCTGGTATGATCACAGCAAGCTACTGTGCTGTTTGAGACGCGAGTCTATAGCAACCCCCTGAACACCTTCGCTATGCAAGTATCGAATCGAAGGAAAAGAGCTTATATAGGGTATAGTCAGTACTTGCTAACCCCCTCGTACAGCATACTCACAACATCGTGTGATGGTCATCATCGGCTGGGCTTCAAGAATTCGGCATCATTCTCTTTGTTGTCTGCCCGTGCTTCCTCGAGCATCTGATCTATGCCTCTATCTTTGAGCGCTTTCTATGTAGCAGTTGTCAGCGATGCGCAGAGACGAACAAGCATTGATCTTGCGACCATGCTCGTCGGGCTTACTGTCAGGCATGTCTTATAGTGCAGAAAAAGCGGAGCACATTCGTCGGTCTTAGCCGTCCCTCGCAAGTACTTTTCACTGTACCATTTCAGAAAGCAGGAGTCGTAACGCCTGCAGCAACAGTCAGCATGTTTGCAATCCGTCTCAGGCAGGAATCGTGTGGCATCTGTCGACATCTTGTGAACTGGCGTTACGCGAATGTGACTTACTCTTTCACTGCATTACATTCCGGCGCCAGCGATGCGGACATGTTGTGAGCCGATGCAATTAATCAATGAAACGCCAATATGGAAATTGATGGAGGGAGCTGCTGATTCTCTGAGAGAAAGAGGGAAACCGTCATCTCGATGACCGGCCATATCTTCTGCACTAGTACAATTAAGTCGAGCGCCTGTGGTCTGCAAGACGTGAGATCTCAACTTCTGAACCTCACTAACGCTGGCTGCAAAGCGACTGGAGCTGACGACACAACACACAATTGAATCGCGCTACGTTCTCCGTGGCTACATACACGACACAGACTCTGACAAAGAGGTCAAACGCCTCAAACTACATGAAACGAAGAACGAGTCGTCTGGAGAGCCATATATATAGGGCCGAAGATCCTGCTGGTCTCCTGCTCCGTGTTCATCACTGCCATCTTACAGCACTAATACAATAATGACCTCCCCCATGTCTGTACTCTCAGCCTCCTTGGATGATGCCACAACCATTCCAATCGTACCGAGTACCAGTCGTAGTGGCGAACTCGTATCCCTCTCGCCTGTAGCTACCTTCGCATACGACCTCGAGCAGTAAGTCTCGTTGTCCGAAGGAGAGGACGGGGTCGATGACAGGCGAGGTAAGTGTCCTGATCACTTTGTACCATATTGCTAAACTTCCTACCGATCGCTGTCTTTGGACTGTGGCTCGCGAGGCCGTGACGGACGCTAATCTCTCAATTTGCATATGCCAGCAGCAGTATGGCCCAACTCGCATTGAAGCCAAAATCTGCACTGAAAAGAGATAACAGCAGCGGTCCATGATCAGTATTGTTCGCGCAATTGCTCCTCGTTCCCTCCCTCTGAGCTAATTCAATTACCCGTGACCTCCTCTCGCCAAATCTCCCGCCTGAGCCGAGCAGGGAGCCTCGTCAAGTCTCTTTCTAATAAGAAAAAAAAACAACCCAGCAAGGAAGCAGTGCCATGCTAGAACAGCAAGGCCCAAAAATACGACGAAGCTTCCACGCTTCCGCGACCAACAGTCGTCTGAGACCAACGTAAAAGCTCCAGAGATTTATCACAATGCACAAATATAACATCAGACGAGCCACTCCGACTCCATCAACACCACCACCACCACCGTTCTCCTGTTCATCGCTGGTAATCTCGGCCGCGCGCGCCCCGCCATCAAGCGGACAAAGACTACTCGTTCTCTTGTCCTAAGCAGTGCGGAGGAAACAAACGAAAACCAACGATCTTCCCCTACACATGACCGCCACCGCTCAAATATAGCCCCGAAGCGGCTACAGGACAATCATCACACCCTGGCCATATTCATTAACAAAGGTCGTTACTCCTAAGCCAGCGAACACGACCGTGGCGCCGAAGCCAGTGGTGGGGAAGTTGCATGATGACGAGTGGGAGGCTGTGCCGATCGTGGAGTGAGGGCAGCAGCCGGAGTAAGGGCGCGAGAGCCTACTGCGCGCAGAGACCTGGTTCGTATCCTAGGATACGTAGTCTAAGAGGGACCTCAGGATATCGCAGCGAACGGAGAGGGCACTACAACAGGAATCGCCGTCTCGGGACGTCATTTGGTGTCAGTATCACTATCATGCACGCCACCAACGCCTACGCTACCTCTAGAGTACTGGTCCCAACGCCGGCGTTCTAGCTTATGCGCATTTGCCCCAGAATGCATTTCATCATCATCAACCGTGCGCGGCAATTTCCAGCTCTTGCTGCCTTTACGCCGTGCGCATCTCAATCAAATCCCGCTTTCATGTCGTGCGCATCTCTACCCATCCAGTTTATGACGTTCAAATAGAACTTCATCGTTCTCCAGTCCTGGTCCAACACAGCTCTTTTAACCACGTCTGCTGGAATGTTGGCTTGAACTTCTGCCAAGATCAATGCTCTTGCTTAGATCCGTGCCGCTTCTTGACAGATCCTGACTCTGCCTCAAGCTCTCCATGCTCGGCCTGACACTGTCGATACTTGGTCGCACGCTTGAGCTACTGCTCTGTCTTCTCCTACGTCGCGTCTCCTCCGGATCTACAGGATTCAGACCACTAGCTCTGGCGAACAGGTTGAGCACATCCGTCAGGGAGACGACGCCCGAGAGACGTCCACTCATCACCGCACCTGGGCTCTGTCCTGCTGAGATGGTCACGCTCGGATTGATGCTCGTGTATGGCGGACCTGGTGTCATGTCTCGAACATGCTCGTTCCCTGACCCTCGACGTGCTGGTGTCTGAATCGGCGTGTTATGAACCGGTGGTGGGCTGATGTGCTGTGGCTGTGGACTCGTTTGGGCTATGCCCGAACTATTGGTCTGTAGGGCGAAAGGCGGCACGATATGCTGAGGTCCTGGTGAGGGTGGAACGCTGGTGTTTGGTGAAGGCGCATCAACCACCCACATTCGGTGCGAACGGGTCGCGCAGAGCTTGGCGACCGCGTGCGCAAGAGTCGAGAATGGCGTGACATGGAAGACAGGGTAACTATCCTTGCCATCCCACATGCCGCGTTCGGAGAGGATGACTGAGATGAAGTGAATGCAAGTGCCGTGCAGGAGAGGAATCGCTGAGGTATCAGTGAGGAGCTAACACATGGTCAGCAGGTCGTAAGTAACCATCAGCGCAATGGGTACTCACGCGAACGTCAACATGACTGATGTTGCCCACGACGTTGCGCTGCTGGTCAAGCACAGGAAGCGATGTTATGCCCTCAGCGTGCATGAGTCGAAGCGCATCGGCCACGGGCTTGTCACCATTGATGGCAATCACGTCCTTTGCTCCTACTTCTAGGTCTTTAAGGGACATCGAGTACAGCGTTTCGGTGGCCGCGAAGTTTTGATGGTTGTCCCAGAAGAACCTCACCAATCTCAGCTGTGTCAACACGCCTATTGCTTCAGTAGTGCCGTCTTTGTTGATGATCACTCTGTGGTGGCCACCGCCCAGTACTTCCATCGCTTGTGACAATGTTGCCGTTTGTGGAAGAAACGCTGGCTCTTCTCGTGCTCCGAAGAGGTGATCTTGGACATCCTTGAGCGGCAGTGCTTCTCCGCTTCTTGCACTGTCTGCCAACCTCGCGGCCTGTTCATCTGGCTGCGACAGGCCTAGCACAAGGAGCAAGTATGCGTTGAGGTCGGAGTAGTCGAATGTGCTGATGACAGTCTTCGTCTTGGTCGACTCCCTTACCAGGACCACATTCGGTGCTCCAGATTTAATGAGGAGCTTGGTTGTGTCTTCGATGCTGGTGTCAAGCTCGACGAAGCGTGTTTCTGCCGGGTCTATGATCTCGTACACTTTTACCGTGCGCCAATCCCTACCTTTGAACCTCGGGTCACCAGCGCCATTTGTTTTGCTGCTGGGATGCATGAGCAGCTCGGTCAATGCTGAGCCAGAGAAGGAGTGTTGGCGTTGGGTGCGAGGTGAGGACGGGTATCCCCTGGTGTTGAGGTTCTCCACGAAGCTCGATCGCTTCGATACTGAAGGTGAAGGATTGAGAGAGGACGAGTCTTTGCGAGGTGTTTCGGCGGGAGCCGCGGCAGTCGAGGAGATTGCGCTAGTATTGATGGACTGTGGTTTGGGGACAGGCGAGGGAGCAGATTGCTGAGTGCTCAAGGCATTGCCGGATGAGGCAGACCGAGGATGAGAAGAGGGATTTGTCTCCGCCATGCTGACTTGCAACTTCCGCAGCACAGCAGCACGACCAAACTGGCCTCACACGAGCTCTCTTCGCAGCAGCTGCAGTTGGATGGGTGATTTATCGCGGTGTTTCTGTGGATCTACACGGAAATGTCTGGTTAGCAAAGCGGTACGCAGCTCGGTAGTCTTGTCACGGTCGGCAGCGCGTGGTGACAGCAGCAATGTGGGTATCGATGTGGTTATGCTCATCTCACAACATGTGATCGTGAAAGCTCTACCAGCGCAGGCGCCAAGAAGTCCCCTCCATACAGGCAACAGGGGTATGTCGCAATGATCAACCATAGCGCCAACTCTATTTGCTGCCTTATCAAGCCGACATCATCGGTGGCTTCATGATTGAGGAGGAGCAACGGCATTATTATCGCTTTGACATGTACGTACGTATCTATGTCCTGCAAAGACACCAGGACCGTGAAACAACGCCTCGGTCTCGTGTGCGCGCCCTCCGCTCCGAGACGTGTGGCTCGCGCATTTGGTCGTCTCAGCCCCACGAAAGCTACCAAGAAGTACGCAAGGACGTACGATGCTCGATGGAGGTCTGATTGTGGTGCATCGCTCGCGTGCATGTGCAGCGAAATTGCGACCGCATTGCAGACTGCAGCACGCGGGAACGGAAGGAGCCTACTCGCTACCTTCTACAAGTGAATGAGTCAAAGGGCGTTTCGGGGCAACAGATGGCCTGATTACAAACTCCGTCTCCCATTGCGGTAAGATGTCTCGATGACCAATGCCATGCGCCTGGGAATGCGAGATGCATTTGTATCTGCTGACCGCCCTGCTCTCCGACCTTCCGTTGACAAAGGTCCACAACATCTACCGTGTACCCTCGACACTTGTACGTACCACACTGCTGGTGTTTTCACCTCCACGTGTTCGACTTCGCAGAAATTCTCGGCCGTCTAAACAGTGGAGACTGAATCCGCCTCACTCAACCCATAAAGCAAGGTTCACCGCTTGATCAAGGAGACTCTTCGGTGCCACAGCGACAGGTACGCGCGTGACTACGTACCGGCGACAAGAGTTTCTCTTTGCAAAGTACCTTCGAACGTTACGTTTTGGCAACAAAACCATCCCTTGTTCGCCTTTCGCACTGCCTGCAAACGTCTTCACCGCAAATTCTGGAACTTCCCAAACAGGAAAGCCGCCCTACCAAAACTTCATACATCACGAGATTACATGCCACAACATCGTACGAGAGCACAACAATAGCATGTCTCTGAAAGACGCGTATCATATCGCACACACTGCACAATGCCGGCTGCAGATCGAAGCAAACCGTCCTGACAGGAATCTGCGCTTCCTCGTTGGCCACCTTATGCACTACGAAGCGATGCGATTGCACATCGTAGAAATCGAGCACGATATTTCAAAATCGCAGCGAGCATCTGCTGTACAGTTCCAGGGCACCGGGCATGTAGATCACAGGCTACAGCACAAGCCGTCGACAGGCCAGCTAGGACGAAAGTCACCGCCCCCACCAGCACATATTTACGACTCCGACAGTACGGAAGAAGATGATTATGATGATGAGAACCTTCCAGAAGACTTGATCTACGACGATGACGAGGAGGGCCTGTCTCTCGAGCGATTCCCATCTGGGTCTGCACGAAAACAACAGCCTCCGCCAGCAGAAGAACCAGATCTGATGGACGACGATCTAGAAGATGACGATGACTATGACGAACCCGTATCGCCAGACGAGGAGACCCTATCGAAAGCAGTGAAAGGGAACGGCAACGAACTGCTTGCAACCTACTACGAAGGCGTGCGGAAATGCTCCTGTCACGGCAAGACAGACGCGCCTTCATTCGACCGCATGTGGGAGTTACCGCCTGATAGAAACCACGACAAAGAGGGCGTGACCAGAGCAGTGGCGCATGTTCGCGACGACAAAGCACCACAGACACCGTGCGCAGCATCACAGCCAGTACCAGTTATGGCATGATCTATCAGTCGGTCAGTGTCAAAGCGACATCGGAAAGGAAGAAGGTTCCGCGTGAGGAGGGAGCGGTACTTTGGTACGCCAAGGATCGCTTTGCTTGAAACACGGCGTTCGGATTTCGTTCGGGATACCCAAGTGAGAACGTTGAGGAAATATGACACAGGTCACGTTCAAGGAGTTTTATGGAGTGCGCGGACAGCGCGGGATGACACCACGTGCAGCGATAAGGATCCAGCAACAAGACATAGTGGTTAATACAGCCCAGATATGGTGGCACTAGGGCGATGAAAACGATATCACGTAGCATCTTCATAATCACACTTCACTCTTAGCACCCTCACTGTCTATGTTGGTGAGAAAGAGCTGCGCAGCAATGGCCAAGTAGCCGTATGCCACTATGTTGCGCACGTGCGATCATAACACAAATGACAGCAAAAGCCGTGTCTTGAGATACAGCTTTTAGTGATTTCTTAGAGACAGCGATGTCTTGGTTCTCTGTTGCGATAGCGCTGGACGTGACACGACGCACGAGGCGAAGCGCAGCGCCAACGGTGTTCTTGGCGGCGAGGGACGAGATCATACGGACAAAATATATATACTTGTTGCCATTGACGATCTGAGTGCAATCCTTTCAAAGAGCGACATGCACTCTGTGAGCAGGCAAGACGAAGCATTTACGCGCATGTATAATCAGCCATGCCTTTCAATAATAAGTTGGTTTCCATCCCTCTGCGGCATGTTGCACTTGGCTGGTCTCATGTCGGGACTTCCCTTCCCACTTCGGCCTTCTCTACAGTCTTCGCTAGCCACCATCGCCGCTCGATTCTTATATCATAGCAATCCGGCAAATACTATCGAGATGCCTAGCAAACTTGTTTTGGACGAAATATTGATTAAGACAAAGTTCCAGCCACAGCGGAGACCGGGACATGGTGTACCTCCTAGCACCGCCTCGGTAGAGAGCTCCCCTCTACCGTCACTGATCGACGTGAAGTCAAACACATTCGACAGCTTGCAGTAATCAGTTGCGTGCTCGTTGGTCAGCTGCTACATCTTGCGAGTCGTTCCTTGTGTTTCCTTACTTTCTTCCCTCACATTGGTTTCCACAGCCATGGCAGAACTTCGAGAGCGGAAGCCTACAGCAAAGGCATATCAACCATTTCGCCAACATGAAGACGACGACACGAAGCAAAAGGCAGCGAAACGATCAGAAGGGCCAGACCTCGAACCGAACCCATACGTGATCACGGCCATGATCCTCCTGCTGGCCGGCCTCATCACCTCAGTCTACTACTATAAAGTCGACAACCGCGAAAACGGCCCTCTGGCCGCCTACATCAACAAGAACTACCCATGGATCGACCGCACCCTCAACCGTCCCAAGATCACCCCAGTGCCCATGTTCGGCGCCCAAGCCCAAGAAGTCACAGGCCAAATCACACTAACAGAACAAGAACTCAAAGCCTTCGACGGCACAGACCCCGACAAACCAATCTACCTCGCCATCAACGGGACAATTTTCGACGTTTCCGTCTCCCCCGCCTTCTATGGCCCCGGTGGCCACTACCACCATTTCGTCGGCCGCGACGCCACCCGCGCCTGGATAACCGAATGCTGGGACACCGAAGACCAATTCACGCACCGTCTCGACGACATTGAAGTCATGTTCATGCCCAAATGGCTCGACGAAATGCTGGCCAGTGCAGCGTCCGGAGATCTCTCTGGCTTGGGAGATATCGGCGCCATGCCGTCTGAAATGCTCGCCAGTATGGCGAAGAAGAGTATGGAGAAGTTTGGCAGTATAACCGATAGCGAGAAGGCGAAGAGGCGAAAGGAGGATAGGCTTGAGGCGGAGGCCAAAGTGCAGGAAACGTTGGCGCATTGGGTCAAGTTCTTTTCCGGGAATGCGAAGTATAAGACTGTGGGGAGTGTGATTCTTGAGGGGAAACCTGAGCCGCCTGCGCCGTGCGAGGCGGCTTTGAAGAGAGGGCAGCAGATGAAGGGCGGGAAGCTGGAGAGTTTGATGGGTGCCATGGGACCAATGCTTGGTAGTGGGGCGGATAAGAAGGGTGCTGGCGGGAAGGACAACAAGGCTGGTGAGATGCCGGCCGCGGTTAAGGAGCAGATTGCTAAGGCGAAGAAGGCGAAGGAGGAGGCTGCGGCTGCGGAGGAGAAGAGCAAGAAGGAGAGCGTGGCTGGCGAGGAAGAGGATCTTGTGCATGAGGAACTGTGAGGTGTGTGTGTGTATTTATGTTGATATGACGACAGATGTGAACATGACAGGGATATGTCAATCTTGGAGCTCACCTGAACTTTGATAGTCCGGATCTGTTTTCCCACTGGCGCGAACTGATCGAAAGCGGTTTCGCGAAACGCAGTTAGTCTTCCCAGGACTCACAACGATGCCGATCATGGTGTTGTATGCATGGGATCGGCTGTTGGACACCGCACACGCTGCGCATGCATGGCCTTCATCGGATGATCGAGGGATTCCAGGGTTGAGTCTGAAAATATGCGAGACTTGTGCAAAGTGATGGTTGAGGGCATAGTAGTCTTCGACAACACGGAGATTTTTGATCTTGAAATAGAGCCTGAGGACGCGAGGCTTGGCCACCACAAAAACAGAACTTCGCGGGTAAGCGAAATTTCAAGGATTTGAACACTTCCTGAGCTCGACAAAGCAAAAGCGTATGATCGTTCTCAAGAGACTGGTCGTGATCAAGTCAGAAGCAGCGAGTGCTAAATGACCAAGAAGTGCATGCCAAAATGTCAGGAATGTTGCTGCCAGATCGAACCCAGTATGTCGACATCAAAAGCGAAAAAAGTCATGTCGTGCAGGCTGAAGAACATCTGCTCCTGACAACAGCAAGAGATGGACTCGAACCATCGTCTCGTGAGTCATGGTACTGAACGACTTATACGATGCGTCCGTGCTTTCGACTGCTGTAATGAATGATTGCAGCTAGGCACCCCTCACGCGTGCTACCACTGCACCACCTCGCCTGTATATTATGAAAAAGGCTTAATCGAATATATTGCTTATCTTGCTTGGCACCTGGTTGAAAGTTTGCTGTCGGTATATGTAGGTGTGTTGCTGGTAACAAGATATCGCGAGCTTGTGGTTGGCTGGTAGTCTTGGCGTGCCAGGAGCTTAGGCGATAAGTCGAGTCCAGCACTCTGTACGAACCGTGTTATGACCAGCGCTCTTGGTACCTTGATCGGTAGCCAAGTCATGCAACAATCGATAAGTGTTCGGAGTCTTGATGTAAGCGCCATATGTCCTGAGCGCGGCAGGAGGACGTGTCTCTACATCTTTAATTCGCGCTTGCTTGTCTCCATCGTCTTCCGGCTGGCAATATCGGGCGCTGAGCCCGGTGCTTCACCGACAGCTGACCATAGTTTCGTCTTCGTTGTCCAAGTCAAACCGATTGCATTCTATTTTCCACCCATACACTCAGTCTTCCTCCAGCTGCACACCCTGCTCTCTTGCGGTCTTGTATATCCAGTCGCATATCGGCTGTACATCCGTCTTTTTGATCGGCACCCTGTGTGTTCCGTCCCACTCAATGACACTGGCCGTCTTGGGATCATGATACTGCCTCAACATCTTCCTGTGCAAATGCAAACCCGTATCATTCAGCCCATGCACATGCAGCGTCGGCAACCTCAAGACATGCCCACTTTCACCTTCATAATTGAACCCCTCGCTGATCGCGCCTGGCGTCACCAACGCAGGATTCTTACTCCACTCACAAAAGCTCACCAACGGGCTCCTCCCCGCCAACAGCACAGCAAACTTATAGTCTGTATCCGCGCGGCCCTCCCTCTCCATCCGTATCTGCTGATCATAGAGCAAGCTCGCCGACAACTTCGCCCCTTGACTAAACCCCATCAAGCCAACCCACTCCCCGGTCCCAGGATCCTCTTGCTTGCACGTCTCGATCGCGTACATGACCTCTTCTGTCGCGGCGTCGTCGTCGATTGGAGGGTGCTCGGGGAGCCAGCGCAGCCAGCGGCGGAAGGGACCACAGTCTTGGTAGACAGGAACAATGCCTGGACCCGGGTCGCAGAAGAAGGGCCCATCGGCGAAGACGAGGCGAAAGGCAGGGAGGTTCTTTATGAGGGCCCGGGCTTGAGCACGGAAGACATCGCCTGTCACGCCGCCCCCGTGGAGGCAGAGTATCCGTGGGAGATGTAGAGTATCCTTTGGCGGTATGGGCATGCCTGTACCCGATATTGGAGCAGACATGGGGCTGTCGTTCTGCTCTTTTTTGAACTGCTCCTGCTCTGATGTTATATGCTCATGGATACAGAACAAAGGACGGAGGATTGCAGTAGAGGTGTGGTCAGAAACGTAACATAACAGTATCTAATTCGGGTGCCGAAGGAGCTGACCTCTACGCCGTTGCTGTGCAATGGAGTCATCGGCAAATGATGTGCTCATCATTACGGGTGTAGCTTAATCGCCTTTCATGGCTTCGATGTGATTGAATGAGGTTGCTGTCGAGACCAACTTACCCTTGTTAGACAGCATTGTACGGCAAGATATTGGACGTCGTGGCCACCCGCTTCGACTTACAGTGGCTCTGTTGTTGATCTGGCAGCGCCAAGGCCCAGCTCGGTTCCCCACACCTCAGATCACAAACCTTGTCTCCTTGCACATCTTCTTCTCACCTCATCACAATCATCAATGATATAGGAATCGGCTCGAAACGGCATGCGCATACAAAGACGAGCTTTCAGGTAGGATCATTGTCATATGGATCTGCTGACATACCGTCGCCCTCTCATCCCCCTTCTATGAAGAGATTCTGATGTAGTTGGTCACAACCGATCGATACGGCAGCTCTCTCACAATGGCTCCAGGAAACAGACTCGCTCCTCAACGGGAAGACTCTATAGCTATGATTGTCGGTGGCGGCATAGACGGCCTCTCTCGGCACAGCAATTGGTCTCATCGAAAGGTGTGAACGTCACAATCTATTGAGGCACGGATACACCCCATCCTCCCTACCCATCACGACTTTTCTAATCACAAACTGTCACAGCCGCTTCTCGCTTCCACGAAATCGGTGCCGGCGTCTCCCTGGGACCCAATGCCGCTGGGCACTCATCGATCCAGCTCTGACTACTGTGCTCGACCGTGTCAAAGACCAACGATGCATGGCCAGACAGCGCAGAAGTTCAGGTTCTCATTCTGAACGGCTGAGGTGTTTTATCAGTGAATGGAGAAGTTTGGTGGACCGTTCTTAGATCCGTACTGCAAGACAGGAAGAGTAGTGTTCATCGAGCGCGTTTCTCAATGAAATGAGTGCGTTAGGCCTCGGAGGGAGTAGCAGTGTTTTGAAAGATATCGATCGGCATAGAGAAGGAAGGGTGAAAGATGAAATTGCGTTTGGCGGATGGGACGAGCGCGAGGCATAGTGGTGTTGTAGGGTGCGATGGGATCAAGAGTGTCGTAAGGCAGATGTGTACTCGATAAGGATGATCCCGCGGCTAAGGTGGTAATCAGTGGGAAGTATGTTCATCGAGGGCTGGTATTAATGCATAAGGCGGCGGTAGTGCTTGGTGATGAGCCTGAGTGTAACTTTGGCTCCTATGTAGGTCATGGTGGGCACATCTTGACGTTTTCTATCGAGCATAGGATGATGAATAATGTGGTCGCATTCGGGACAAAAGAAGTAGAAAAAGTGCGGGCGAAACTCCAGGTCAACAAGCATCGGCCAATATATGCTGCCACAACGTTCCGTAAGCCCTCCAGCAGCGCTTCGACACCCACAATGCGAGGAATTTGCCTCCCGTGCACAGCTCTCGCCCGATCCTGTAGCTCCTATCCCGTAGATCTATCGAGCCGGCTTTCGCACCTTCTCTGCAAGCACAAAAGCCAACATAACGGCCAGAACGAAAGTATGGCACATGAGCGGACAAAGGCCGAAAAGAAACGCCAGACGGCATAGTAATGTGAGATTCTGCTGCAATCCTCACACGCAGCGTCGCTTCATGGGCCCTTGACGCCTTCGACACGACACTTGATCGACAATAAGGAGTCTGCCATGATGGCCTCCGGTTCATACATAATCAACACAACGCGAGGCGCCTTGATCGACAGCGAAGCTCTCGTGCGAACACTGGAGACTGGTAAAGAGGCCCGCACCGGCCTAGATGTCTTCAAAGGGAGAGCTCCACAGCACCAACCCCTATTTCTTGCAGAGGGACAAGGTCATTGTGCACTTCGTATGCGAGGCATCACCGAGGAATCGTTCGAGCGAACTGAACATGAGTGCTTGGCGAACGAGACGCCGGCGTCACGCGTCTTTTCAGTGCTGTGACAGCCTGGGGAGTACGAGCGCGATTCTATAACTTCCCGACAGATCAGATTTGCTGTGTAACGGATCTCTGCGCTCAGCTCGTTCAGAAGTTTCTCATATTGTCCAATCATGCATAGTCTGTTAAATGTAGTCGTTTTCTTGGAAGCTCCCCAAGGACGATTACTCTGCCCGACCCAGTTCTTACCAGACTTTGGCAGCCACTTCGTTACTCCTCCTAAACTTAGCTTCATTTCGGATATCAGCAGCAGCAGCAGCAGCACTTGTGGTGCGTCCAGTCATGGTTAGTGGAGTCCATCGCGATACGAAACACGTGGTCTGGAACGCCTGTGAGGCCTTCCTGCGACTGTATGTGCTGCCACCACAGTCAACGCCCTAGTGTACACCGCAATCGGCGATTAAGATCTGTCATGGCTGCAGGCCGATGTCAACGGGGGGGACACGCTCGCGCGGCTCACGTTGCGAAGGGCTGAAGAAGCTGCTGGCGTACAGGCATTCCACGTTGCCAATCTTCAAACACGACGCTTTCCCAGCCACGTGCCTATCGCACCTGAAAATGCATGGTGGACTGGTCTTCCAGACGATGACTCAATCTCAATGGTTGAAGGGCCCGGAAATGCTCCGAACAAGATGCCAAGCTCATTCCATCTGCAGCCGGTGGAGTTCTTCGTACGAAAACTTGGAAAACAAGAACATCACAAGGCCGTCTTCCCGCATGCACCACCATCACTGCGGATCACGCCCCTGCCATGACGGACTGTGTGCCCGAGCTCGAAACTTTCGCCGACAAATGCCTCACGTATTGAGCTGAAGCCTGGCGCATTCGGCGAGCCCAAGGTGTAAGGCGAACAGTGGTTATGGTAGGCGGACCCAGTGCCATGGTATGCCAAACCATCTGTGCATGCAACGGATCTCAGATGCCTTGCATCCGTCATGCAGCCGGTATGTCGGTGAGTATTGATTGATGGTGGGTGAACAGCTGTACGAGCCAATGTTCGGAAGATGTCCTGCAGCCCGGCAAAACACCCCGCGAGCCATTTGAGGTTGCATGATGTTGCGGAGGATGTCGCTGATCGCGACTGATCCATTGACTATTCTCAGTGAATGCTCTCCCGAAGCATCGTGTCGCTTACAGTACTCCATTCTGAGGGACCCTGGGTGAGATTGGGCATCGAGTACAACGCAGAGGTAAAGGCTCTTATTTCGGGCCTGAGCATCAACGAGAACTGGCATATCGCTGCGTGAAGCTCTTCCAGAGTTACAGGCATGCTACGCCTCGGTGCGTTGACAACCTCTAGATGCCGCAGGCATGAAGCAGTACTGTGGATAAGCACTTGTGCTGCACAAACCTCAGAGCTCTATACCGCAGTATGGCACGCATAGGCAGTTGTGCTTTGAACGCCCGAGATTGCTTGAACTATTCGCGGCTTCAATAATGAGCCGCTCTACGTGTTCTGCTTTGGGAAACAGATGCGCTCATCCCTGATAATAGCAGGTGCAGATCGAAGACAACAAAAGAACATCGTGGCTCGCCAATAGCCCCCGTATATTACTTTTACGAAGATTAGATACACAGTGGCGTAGACTTATCGCATTCAACCCAGCAGTTCGGAGATGTGGCGGATCAGGCACACTTCCACCGCACACGCGCTTGTCTACAGCTTTGCCTCACACGAGGGCCCCGGGGGGGAAGCATCCGCCACAACAAGGCGTGACCTGGTAAATAATCCAAACAAGTTCTCGAACGTCAAAAAAAAAGGACACATCGACCATTGTGGCTGTGCAAAAAGAGCTCATGCAGCCATGCTCCTTGCGAATTGCAGATCATTGCTCGATCGCGGAAGCATATCGCTGTTGGAACGCTCAGGCGTGGAAATGTCGACATCCAATCGCAGACACACCATACATTTCTTTTATACGTACGTAGGTTGCATGTACTTAGTAGTAGGTGAGTAATAATTACAAGCAGCATGGATTTGCATAATAAAAGTCTTTCCTTTCGCCACTGGTGGGACCTCGTCACGCACCACGCTGGCCACGTCAGAATTGAGGCGCGACGCGGAGGGGTCAAAATTTTCATTCTTGAACGCCCAGCCCCAGCCCCCAGCACCAGCCCAGCCCCAGCCCATCATCATTGTTATTATTATTATTATTATTATCATAGACGAGAGAGAACGTGAGGGGTGCTGGGATGTTTGTGTTTCAGCATCGCAATGGCGCAAACCGATTGCAGGCCATGTATGGCGCCATTGGGGGAGCTCGCAAGCTCGTAAATAAGGGATCGTGTAATCTTACGCTGCGAAGATGTGGGGTCCGCCCATGTGCTCCTCATATGCAAGCAGATTGGGTTTCACTGCGCCGAATGCTGGGTGTGCAGAGTCCCCGTGCAAGTGGGGCCAAACTCTCGAGTGTCCTCCGTTATGGCAGGTCGAGACCACTCGTGGCAGTACGATAGTACTGCCATCAACCTAGGGGGTAGCTCGAGTGCTGACAAAATAGGAAATTGCAACAACTGTTGTCGTTCGTTTGACTGCCGCCTAGAGTCACGGGTGTATGTGCGATGGGAAATGTGAGGAGCAAAGGGCATATGACGAATTGTGCGTTACATCCGAACGAGCAGATGACTCGTGAATTTCATTATGCCGCCTAGTCTGCGGTTGGGTATCTCAATCTTCTCCGACTGTAGCTAAGGCACACACGCACCGCCGCACCCTCCATCCCATCATTGCTGTGCCGTGGCGAAAGCCGGCAAGAACTCCATTACCGCCAGCCCCCTATGTGGTCGAACTCGACAGCAGGAGTCCTGCTGCTGCTGCGGCTGCCCTCGTGATGTGAAGTCGCATGTGGTCAAATTGCTGTACCATGGGATCCGTCCATGGAATCAAAGGAAATGCTCGCAATTCCATCCGTCCGTCCCAAAAGCGCTTGCTGGGTATCGTTTCAAAGGAGTATAGCCCGATATCGAAGGCTTGGTATCTCAAAATGCCTCGCGAGGCATGATATCTGGTAGTTGATCTTCATGTACAACACTTCGCGAGGATGCAAAAACTGCGTTAGATGCCGTCATGGTGCTCGTCGTTCATTATCGATTAAGTGAATGTGGTGGACGCCAGGAAGAGGCGCATCGCAAGCGCAATCAGAAAAGAAGCTTCAACTCGTAGCCAGTTGAGCTGACATTCTCAGTCGTGGATATGTCGCCGTCGCATTGTATCTCGACATCTGTAGATGCAGAATCCCACTCTCGTTTGGGTCTGACTGGCATATCGTCTTCTGCAATTTCGCCAAAGTCGGCTGTCATATCTTGACCCTCAGGTATCTCGCGAACACAATCATCGTCGAAAAGAATGTGAAGACCGTTACCATCGATTCTGTAGGTGCGGAGAACTTCTGTGGGCTCGACGTTGCACTTCATCGCGAGTGCAGTCGTGAAGTCCTTCAAGGTGCGGTTATTGAGGTAAATCGCGCGGTAAAAATTATCTGGTGCTGGTTTGGCAGCGACTCGAGGCTGGACGTAAAAGCAGGCGACTGGCTTCACCGGTCGTTCTGGGGGTGGTTGATAGTTGTGGTCAACGCCTATGGCATCGATCCATCCGGAAACTGATCCGTCTTTTGGTGATTTCGTTTGAACTTTGCTGACACCGCTGTCTGGCGGACTGTGTAGATGTTCGTTGACCGTAGGCTGAATGTCCATGGTCGCGGTTTGCTGATTGCTCTTCCATTCATTCGAGTTGACACGAGACGACCCGCCGATCGGTGTCGGTTGTTGCATGCTTGCATCTTTGCGGCTGCCGATCAGGGAATTCGAGCTTGGGGTGGGCGACACCTCCATGGACGAGTTTGGTCTATCTGCGCTCATCTCGTTCCAGCCCGAGTCCGTAGTCTCTACGGAATCAGTCTTGGCTAGAGTCGGGATCTCGCCAGTCAATCTGACCGGGAATTTGTCCATGTCGTCCTCGTCGTCGCCACGAAGATACAGAACACTGGCAGGCCTCGTCGAAGTGAACATGTCCTGCAACGTCATGAGCTTGATATGAAGGTCTTCCTCTGCGCTGCCTCTGCCACCATTGGAGGTCACAGAGGTCATTGACCATGTCCTACTGTGTTTCGGAATCTTTCCAGGTCTGCCGTCAAGACCTTTCGCCATAGATCCGCTTCGCTTGCGCTTGCCCAGATCTCTCATGCCAGACTCAATTTGCGCGATTTGCTGATTGAGCTTGTCGATCGTCTTCTTAACATGAGCAACATCGTTGGACAGCTTTCGTTCTGCTCCGTGATCTCTAAAAAGCTTGACCTTGCAGTAGCACACCTCGGAGGCGCCAGTCTGCGAAGGGTTGATCGCAGGCTCTTCGATCGCTTCTGTTTTCGCACAAAGCCGTACAGGAATACCCTTGACACCCTTGGAGTGGCTGAAATCGGTGGACAAGAAGTTGAATCGTACTGATATCGGGCACTCGGCACTACCATTTGGAGGACTCCAGGTAACGCAGAACCCATCAAAAGAAGCTTGCTCGAGCTCGACCCTGGGCTTGCTTGGATCCTCAGTACCTCCCATTTGGCTAGAATCGACATATTCGACGGCTTGTAAGCGTCCACCGCGCTGATGTGCTTCGTTAGTCCCGCGGCCTTCTTTCCAGAGTTGCCAGCAGGCAGCAGGTTTCGCACGTTGCTGCTCGTCCTCGAAGGAAACCCGCACGAATGTTCGATAACGACCAGCAGGCGTGCCTTGTTGCGTATGTGTGTCGACCACATTCAGCGTATACGCTTGGCCTTTGTTCAGATAAGTGACCGGGATTTCGTCCGCGTGCTTGATCATGGCTGTTGGCGCATTCAATGTAACATGATAGCGGAATCTGCAGCGTGTTAGTACGGTTTGAGACGAGATCATGTGAGATACATACGTTTCGGCACCCGGATGCAACGGAGGAGGCTGCATTGTCGCGTGGAGGTTGGGTGGTTGGAACAGCATTTCTGGAGAATGCTGCTGGTGACCCATCCCCATATCCAAACCAAGATCATCGACGGGCGACTCGCCAACAGGCCCCATGCCCTCATCGAACGATGGCTGATGCGTGAAATGTGTCGGTGGGAAACCTTGTTGTTGATGATGATGATGGATGTGAAATGGATCAACATTCTGAAAGTGCTGCTGGAGGACGGGGTGATGTTGTACGTGCTGCTGCATGTGAGACTGGAAGCCATTGAACGGAGCGCCCTGCTGTCCAGCATGCAGTGCGCCTTCGGACGTTGGCATCGAGAGGGGTGTGCCCAGTCCCATGTTCAGGCCAGGCATGTGTAAATCGCCAGCCTGACTATGGTAGAGCGTGTTGGTGCCGCCGGGCGTTGGCGTGTAGAAGCCGGCCGGCAAGTGGTCTGAGAACATGTTGAAGCCGTTGCTATTGGGATCCATGATTGATGGTGTTAGACCTGAAGTTCCAAAATTCCACGGTTCGTTGGATCCTCTTGGAGTGGGGTCTGCATCCTTGATATCGTGCGGCTGATTGTGATCGAGGGACCTGGCACGGAATTAGCGGTGGCTCCCAGTAAGAGCGCTTCTGCCTGCCATGGGGGACAAGACGTAGATCTAAGCTTGGATCTGGGCGTGCAAAGTGGCAGGGAGGTGCCTACCGTGGGTTCAGCGGGAGGTCGAGCGCCTCGGCGAGCGACGTCGTCGGTTGTGCAGCGTCGGGCGCGGTGGTGGACAACGTCGTCGCGGTGGCAGTGGAGGTGAGGTGAGGGAAGTTGGCCTTGAAATTGCGATACAGCTCATCCGTTGGCTTCTGTGATGTCCTCCTGAGTGGTTGTTAGCATTCGCGCGCCGGTGGGCGATAGAGTTCTAGTTGCGCGAGCCGGGAAGTCGATCGCTGTGGCAGTGGAGGCGCGCTTTGCCCAGCAGCATCGCATCCGCGAGGCGCAAGCTCTCTAGGGTGCTGTCGACACTCACCTGTTGCGAAACATCGTCGCCGGTCAACAATCGAGCAGCTACGCCGGCGAACGCAGAAGCTGGAAGGTCATGAAGAAGAAAGCCCGGAAGGGTGTTTGGGCGCAGGAAGGTAGGTACCAGGCCGTGAAACTGGAAGAGATTATGAGTTAAGCCACAGGTGGGCTCAGGCGCCTCTGAATAAGGGTTCTGCGCCCAGGGTCGACAGGGGTCTCCTAGCGCTTCGCACCTTTCCGCGGCTGCTGCTGAGGCAGAACTTAGACGAGCGCTGCCTTCTGTTCGTCGTCGAGCAGAATGCGTACACGCCGCCCGATCGATCGCAGGCTGCAAGAATGTGCTCTGCTCCCCGCTGCCACGCGCAACATGCTCCAGACCGTGTCCGGCTTCATTACCTCGCGCTCGTCACCTCATTGCCAGGCCCTTCGCCCAATGGAAGCCACGAGAATGCTGCAGCCACGTCCGCACAGCCACAAGTGGCGTCGCAGCCGATGTGACAGCTCGGTTGTGGGGACCTGGCTGTGTGGAGCTCATTCCATGCCGCGCCTCGACAGGCTCGACCAACAATCGACCGAGCTAGTGAGCCACAGCACGCTCACTAGATGTTCATCGGCTCTAGTGCTGTGCACTCCTGTGGCTCGTTTCGTAGTATGCTCCGCGCCCACTGTGTTGGCCTGCTCTGGGAATACGGTACACCAACGTGTTGCGTCTGAGCCGTCCTGAAGCTCACTGCCATCTACGTCGTAGCCCAACGATATAGTACGCGGCCCTTAGTGGGCCATGCTCGGTGGCTGAACTGAACGATTGTGAGAGCTCACCGCGTGAGAAGGTTCACTGTGAATTGCTACAGACCGCCGAACTGTGCCGCAAATAGGAACCACATATGATGCCGAAACGTGGTATCCCAGCCGAGACCGCCCGATGAATTACAGCAGTCATCTCTATCGCGACAGCAGTACTCACACCGTTTCGAGCGCGTGTCAGTGACGTGCCTGTGATCCCTCCATCAATTTGACTGGGGCTCGGTGCCGCGAAGGGGTCTTCCTTGCAGCACATCCCGTCCGGCCGCCGCTGCACAGACCGCTGCCGACGTGGACGGATTGGATATCCAGTGGCCGGTGACCAGCATTTGGAGGCACGAGCTGTCCGACCGCGCCGTGTCAACACAGCAGGAAGATTTCACCTCATCACTGTTGTGTTGCTTGAACCATCGTCGTTGAAGACTGCTACCGTGCCGTGACTTACCACTAGTCAAACAGTCGCCGAACTCAGTTTTCGTCATGTAGGGCACTCGGCACCTCGAATTCAAGCCTAGCCGAGACGAGCACTGTGTAGAGAACTCCTCCAGCGGCCAATTATTGTCTGAGAATCTACGTAACAGTCTCTCGATCGTTGTACCTGGGTGATTATGGAAAGGACTGTTCTTCTGGTCAGCTCCGCATCAGATCGAGAATCACGGGAAGACATGCCGCGCTCAATGTATGTCCACGATTGGGACCACTTTCTGCCGAGGAGATTGTGTAGGATTATGTAGTGCTGCAACTGCAACTTAGCATTCGTCATGACGGATACAGCGCACAAGCTGTACTGCAAATTGCGTGAGTAGTGTTTCATCGTTTAGTCCACCTCACGGCTTCATGCCGTCATGCACATGGTGGGGCTATCCGCGAAGTCTTTGGCGCCTGTGCGATTGACGATAGCTTGGGTGACGCAGAAAGTTCTGTGAAGCATCAGCGCTGGTTCTCCATACACCATCGCTAACTTAGCAGTACATAGTGTCAGCATCAAGTGCCGGACGTATTGGGCCGCAGCGCTACCGGAGAATTTCTGCCGGAAAGCAACTCTTCTAGCTCTCGGCAAGGCTGAAGGACGTTGCGTTCCGATTGTGGCGCAGTCCCCGAAGATATGCTCGGACGGCACCTCGCCTGTGCCACAGATGTTGCGGAGCAAGCCTCGTCTTTCTGCTGCTCGTGGTCGGTCTCGTGGCGCTCCTGCCCAGAGTGACGCGGTCCTGCATGAAGGTCTCCTGACCCGGCGCTGATCTGGAGAGGAAAAGGAAGCTCCTGCGAAGATCACATTAGATAACGGAAGCTCTTCCTCAACTTTCTGCATTGCTACATCAGCCACATCAATGGCGTCACTGGCGGCCGTTTGCAAGCGGGGCTTGTGGTCCGCCGCATATGGCGTCTCCAACAACGAAGAGACGCACCTGTTCGTTCGTGTTTCGCACTGTTTGGCTGCTTCGGATGCACTGCCGCTATCACGATAGTGATCCATAGGTCTGCCAGGCCAACCAAACACCTCTATCGGAAACGCCAACCCGGCAACCTGGGTAGACCTTGATGAAACTTCCGTCATGCGATGGTATACCGACCTTAAGCAGGCAGAAACATTTTGTTCAATCCTCATGACACCTCGAACCATCATTTGGCATTTTAAGTGTCGCTGTTGCTAGGAAGCCATGTTGAAGCGCCAGTATTACCTCCGATGAAACATCGCCTTACAGCAGAATCCCTGCCATCAGCGATCAGATCCATGTCCTCTGCCACACACCGCTGCTGTATGCCAGCACAGCATACGAGACGGCATCGAAGCCGTATACCGGACAAGCCTTTCATGGCTAAGATGAATGTTTCGCCCATACCTGGTCGCAACACGGATGCCTTCTGAGAAGGATCATCACGACAACACTGGTATATGCGAACGACGAGAACCACGTTTTGCACTGTGGTTGGATGTGCTGCGCCAGGCGCTAACGCAAAAGACATATGTGTTTGCATATGGTTATGCGCCATGGAAAATCGACTGCTGACCTCACTGTGGTCTAGCCTTGGATGACAGCAAGGTGACAGTCGGCAGGAGTTCACGGCCGAGCCGTACAATAAGACACTGTGGAAAAAGTCTGTGAGATCTTGATCCTGTGTTGACGCTCGCACCCCGTCATGAGCCAAGTGGTCGCGCATTCTCGTTGAGTGGAGATCGCTTGCCAGACTGCAGTGACCGTTCGCTGCGCCTATTGCGGGTGCGTGGCCTCAGATCTTGTCGAACATTGCTGAAGTCGCTCGACATACTGGCAGCACGAGCTGCGGATGAGGCCTTTATGCCGGTGTTGCCTCGCAGCGTCTTCGTATGGTCGAGGAGGCGGTTAGTGCTACTTGACTTCAAAAAGGTGGTGGTGCCTTGATCCAGACGCTGAAAAGCTCCAACGTCGTCGCAGCTAGCGGAAGGCGAGCTGTAGAACGAGCCTGTCGGTGAGTTACTGCGCTTCGAGGCATTCTCTGAGTGTTTGATGGCTGTCAACAAACTGGATGCACTGTCTTCTCTTTGCGCTCTTGGTTTGGCCAGTAATCCGGCACCCAGAACAGGTGTCGGTATTCGAGAACGTCGTGGACCTTCTGCAGACGTTGCCGGCGTGGTCGGACTTGCTGCAATGGGAGATAGAGATGTCTCGATCACAGTTGTTACAATCGGATTACCTTGCAACACGCCCATCGACGCACTCTTGCGAAGAGGCCGATCTTGAGCATTACTTGGGAACATGTCCCCCAAGGGCACGCTCTGTTTGGCATTATCATCTCCAGGTTCGAAAGAGAATCTTCGTGGGACAGGTCGTACAACAGGCAATACATCCAAAGTCGGCTGTAGCTTGATTTTCTGGAAGAGACCAGATGCCTTTGATATGACGGTATGGCGCTTCACTGCATCAAACCCCGATGGAAGTCTTCCAGACGGCTTGCGGTGAGGCATGGTGTTAGGGGTGGCTGCTGCTGCTGCTGCATACGGCACACTTCCCTTGACTCTCATTTCATCTTGAGGAGCACGGAAGAGGTCCAAGAGCTGTGGCATGACATGAAATGGGTCGACATTGCGTCGACGTGCTAGATTGATAGCAAGGCGCTGCATCTCCGCGAAGTCGTCCTTATCATGGCCGGCCGCGTTGGAATCATCTGCGGTTGGAACAAGCTCAACGGGTGGGTTGGCTTCGTAGCTGAAGGCAGAAAAAGTGCTCGTGGTACTCGTATTTGTTGTCGCTCTTTGTCGAGCCTTCCTCTTCGCATTGAGCTCGAGGAGTGACACGTTTGTTAATGAGAACTTCATATCTCGGTCCGGAGGTGTCCCGAAAGGCAGATCAGCATGAATGTTCGTCATGCTTTTCTTTACAGCCAGCGTTCGTGAGAGCTGCTTGTCTTTGTCGGTTGGCGACTGCGGTAGGGGCTTCATGGTAGCTATAAAAATCCAATTTCAGCCAACGAAGGTCTGCTAGAGTCATGAACTGATTATACGTACCTCGCTGACTGTTATAGAGGCTGTCGTCCCGAGGTGCGCTCTTATCAAGAAATTCGAACACTGTCTCCCACTTGTCGCGGTCTTCTGCTTTGCGATGACGAAGCACGCTATCTTGTCTGGCGAGGGTGACTTCAGCTACACCACGCTTGCTCGTCTTGGCAAGCATCACCTCAAGGCGCTTTACCTCCTCTTTGTAATCTTGCTTCTCGTCCTCCCAGTATTTCTCCACCAGGTTGAACCTGTTGACAATGGATGTTGTGGTTGCACGATCTTGGTCGAGCCTGCCCTGCAGCAGATCTTTCTCTTCCTTCAACTTCATGAAGCTCTCAAAGATGCGAAGCAGAGAACCATTGAACTGAACATCGAGCTGCACATAAGGGTTTGCCATGAGTCGGCAGAAAATCGAGTCCATCTCATCCTCGGCCTTAGGCTCTGGGTACAGCTCGTCTGCTGGCCATGCTGGTAGCTGCGATGCGGGTTGCACCCCTGTAGATGGCGTTGGCTTGGTATTTGCAGCAAAATCGAAGTATGATGAGACCTTGCGCTTGAGCCGTGGCTTGTGCGGTGTTGAAGCCAGGAGAGTTTCTGACGACTCCTCTGGCTCCAGTGGAGTGCGAACTCGACCTGGCTGTATCATCCGGCGCCAATGTTGTATGTCCGCCATGGCGAAAGCGCGTTGCTACTCCCACAACAGACAACAGCTCTCTGCAGCGCCCTAAATGTGCCTTCGACTTAGTATGATATGTGTGATCGACGAGATGAAGTGAAGTGAAGTGAAATGACGAAGTGAGGTCGGCTTGACCTTCGTGGAGATCTGGGAAGCAAACTGAGGCAGGATGCAAACAAAATGCAAGGAAAGAGCAGGAGCGCATCGTCAACACGCGCTCATTTAACTAGCACTCTTGCGACATGGTATTCTATGGAAGGAGAAGCATGAAGCAACATTACCTGCAGTTCTGTTCTCACACTGATACTGATACCAAGAGATATCGGAAAACCCTTACGACGTGCGGCGAGGATCACTGGCAAACGGCCACGCCTTGGTCTATCAATCCTATCGTCGCTTACACTGCGCATGGTTGTTCGATTTTCAGGAGATCGTATCACGTCACATCTGTAACCCCATCTTCATGCACAAACGCCGATAGAGAAGATACAGCGTTCGTGTTTGGTAATGATGCGGTCGAAATCTCAATCTTGGCACGTTGGAAAACCCTTCAACACCGTTGCACGGATGTTTGCTAGGCGTTGTACACACTGATGCCGTTCACTCATTGATCATCCCCTCGCTCACGGTACCCGGATGTATGTGACGCATGGGACTGGAGAGAAGCGTTTCGTGCTTGCATTTCACCTGCAGCTAAGGCAGAAGATCCTGTCATCAAACCTCCTTTGCGCCAGCCGTGACATGCTCACTCGTCGGTCGTGAAGATGGCCAGAGCAGAGCAGTGTCAGGTCCACTCAATCAAATCGCTCGCTGACGTCGTTCGTCATATTGCAGTGTTGTGATTGATTTATGCCGCGTCCCGCTTGCCCTCCTTGACCTCTTTCTGTGGTATCTATTAGCGATTTTATCCTCTTGCCACGCTACTACACTGGATGCCTTAACATACTAGAGCCTTCATAGTGCCGTGGAGCGCATGCCTGTGGTTTCTGCGAAACTTAGGGTCGGTTCCCTTGAGCGAAGGGTATCTGTGCGTCTTTGGCTTCTTGATACTGTTCAAAATCTCGTGTCAGCGTATAATCCGCCCATTTTCTGTCAAATGCCTTCTCATCGTCTTTTCGCACTGCTCGTAGTGTATCGGACGGTCGGAGGTGGTTGCGAGGAGTGGTGCGTTCGTACCCGTTCCTGTGCGCCTTCTTGGATTGGTTATGCTGAGACGAGTTCTTTGACTCTGCACAGTGTCAGTAACCGTCACAATCTGCCAGTTCAGCATTACATACTGGCCATTGCGACGACTGTGATGCTCTCTGGCTTGCTGTGAGGTTCGACTGGAGTCGCTGCCAAATTTCTTGTGTGGCAGGTGTGGAGTGCTTTGCTGCTAGGCCGGAAGAAGCGATCACTTGGCAAAAGCAGCGGGACTATCCGGCTGAGAAAGTCGATGTTTACAGGTTGCACAGGGCGGCGCAACACGAAGGTTATTGTAAAGGGACCTGGAAGTTGGGAATGTGGATTCGTGTTTGGTGTTTTGAATCGTGTCAAAATACATGAGTCCCATCAAACTACCAAACGTGCCTCAACTGGAAATACTATGCACAATGCTACATGCCCGTCGCTTCTGCTACTGATCTCATCCTCTCTTGTGGTGTGCAGCGACGACAGAGCGTCCCTTTATATCATCATAGCTCCGAAAGCTTCTGGTATCCTTCTGTTCCTCGTTCTCGTCATTACGGAGTAGTTTACCTTGCACCGGCGTGCTTGGCCATGGTGTTCAATGCGCTACCATTCTTGAACCACTCAAGTTGCGACTCGTTGAAGGTGTGGCTGAGCTTGATGTCAAATGCCTTGCCGCCGTCGGCGGGATGTACGGTCATCGTTACCGGCTTGCCAACTGCAACCTCAGTGCAGGCCAGGTCAATGCGGTCGTCTGGCCTGATCTTGTCGTAGTCTGCTGGGTCGCTGAAGGTCAATGGTAGCATACCTTGCTTCTTCAAGTTGGTCTCGTGAATACGGGCGAATGATCGTGTGATGATTGCGAGACCGCCAAGATGTCTGGGCTCGAGAGCGGCATGTTCACGGGAAGAACCCTCACCGTAGTTCCAGTCGCCAATAACGACCCACTTGATGCCTCGCTTCTTGTAGTCACGAGCAACAGCTGGCACAGCGGCAACGTCGCCAGTCTCCTGGTTCTTAATCTTGTTGGCCTCGCCGTTGGCCTCGTTGATGGCACCGATAAGCATGTTGTTCGAGATGTTGTCCAGATGACCACGGTACTTCAACCAAGGACCAGCCATGGAGATGTGGTCAGTTGTGGTCTTGCCTTGTGCCTTGATTAGGATTGGGAGGTTCTTGGCGTCCTTGCCATCCCATGCCTCAAATGGCTCAAGGATTTGAAGACGGTCGGATTGTGGAGAGACAGCCACTGAGATCGAGGAACGGTCTTCTGGTGGGTGCTGGTATGTGTCCTGGCCTGGGTCGTAACCGCGGGCTGGGAGAGCCTCACCGGTTGGCTCCTTGAGCTTAAAGTCCTTTCCGTCCTTGTCCTTGAGAGTGTCGGTCATTGGGTTGAAGGTCAAATCTCCGGCAAGAGACATGGCAACGACGATATCGGGGGACGTGACGAAGGAGTGGGTGGCTGGGTTGGCACTACATGGAAGTCAGTTCAGTCTCTTCAAATCTGGACAAATGGGTGAACTTGCTCATTGCGTCCGGTCTGTTGTGTTGAGGAAATGGTTAGCAGTCTGTAAGCATCGGAAAAAAAGCGTGAGCACTCACAAAGTTCCTGCGAGAAGGTTAGTACAGTAATCAAAGATGAAGATGCAGCATATTCACTTGCCTATTGTATGAGCAGATGATCGAATTGGGCTCGCCCTTCTTGACGTCGCGGCGATCCCACTGGCCGATACATGGCCCACAAGCGTTAGCAAGGACCATACCACCGAAGTCCTCAAGAGTCTTGAGCTGTCCATCCCCTGTTAAACTGTCAGCCAAGGTCTATTTCATGGGAATAAAGGGCGATATTACTTTCAATAGTTGCTCGAATCTGCTCGGAACCTGGAGTAACAGCAAACATAGCCTTGGACTTTACACCGTGGTCGATGGCATCTTGAGCAATCGATGCAGCACGGCTCATGTCCTCGTACGAAGAGTTTGTGCAAGATCCGATCAGACCGACCTTCAGCTCTTGCGGCCATTTGTTCTCCTTGACTGCATCCTTGAACTTGCTTAGCGGAGTGGCAAGATCGGGTGTGAAAGGACCGTTAATGTGTGGCTCGAGCTCGTCAAGGTTGATCTCGATGAGTTCGTCGTATTCGCAGCCCTCGTCCTCGCGGAGTTCTTGAGCATATGATCGTGAGAAGTCACCGATGTGCTGTCTCTTCGTTGCCTTTAGGTAGTCGTACATGCGGTCGTTGAATGGGAAGAGCGAGGTAGTGGCACCAATCTCAGCACCCATGTTGCAAATGGTGGCCATACCAGTGCAGCTTAGGCTCTCGGTACCAGGGCCAAAGTATTCGACGATAGCGCCAGTACCACCCTTGACAGTAAGAATGCCAGCGACCTTCAGGATAATGTCTGTAAAACGTGAGCAGATGCTCCAATTCTTCATTGCAATAATCGTGCAATTGAGCGCATCACGTACCCTTTGGTGCAGTCCAGCCAGAGAGCTTGCCAGTGAGTTTGACTCCAATGATCTTCGGGGCCTTGACCTCCCAGGGAAGGTTGGCCATGACATCGACAGCATCGGCACCACCGACACCGACTGCCACCATACCAAGACCACCAGCGTTTGGAGTGTGAGAATCGGTTCCAATCATCAAACCACCTGGGAAAGCATAGTTCTCAAGGACCTACGAGCAGTATTAGTATGACGCATGCTGCATGCCGCTGGATTCTACTCACGATCTGGTGGATGATTCCACTTCCTGGCTTCCAGAAACCAATGTTGTACTTGGCGCAAGATCTATGCGAAAGTCAGAAGTGCTTTGAAGATGCCAAACCGATAGTCTTACGAGCTCAAGAAGTCGTAAACTTCCTTGTTGATATCGTATGCACGTGCGAGATCCTTTTCACCTGCGAAGCAGTCAGTAATGCCCTTCATTATTGACCTGCTTATCTTTACCGCCAACCTGCGCCTCAATCAAATGATCGCAGTGCACTGTGGAAGGTGTCGCCACGCTGGGCATGCCAGCACTCATGAACTGCAGGATAGCCATCTGAGCAGTGGCGTCCTGGCAAGCAACTCTGTCCGGCCGAAGCTTGAGATAGCTCTTGCCACGCTCGATGTCTTGGCCATGAGGATCGTCCAAATGCGAATACAGGATTTTCTCGGCGTATGTAAGAGGTCGATTCAGGCGTTTCCGCACAATGTTAAGGTTCTCGTTCATGCCGGCATAGTTGATGTAGTGGCCCTTCTCCCAGTTGGTCATCTCGACCTTCTTCGTGAGTGGGCTGTCATTGATGGTAGCGAATGACCGGCGGCCCAGTCGGGACTATTGCGATGGATTGTCAGCGATGGCGATGCCACAATGCGTTGGTTGCGAGCTGTGCGGAGGAGCTGTTGTTATCGTGTCAGCGGCAGAAACACATACCAGCTGGCGCGCAGCCAATCGTGCCGACAACATCCTGATAGACGTCCAAGCTGCTGTATTATGTGTGTTGAAGCTGGATAGAGCGGAGATGGAGGTCCAGCAGCAGACCAGAAGGTGTAAAGTGCTATCAGCGTGGTGTAAGTGTGTGTTGTGGCTGTTGGAAGAACAAAAGAGACGTCAAGCAGAGTTCGTCTTTCCTACAAGAGCTCGCCCATTGGCTGAAGCTTTCCTCGGTTATCCGGGAAGGCACGAGTCTACGACCTGGGTTTTCCCTTTGGACCCGCTAGCAAAACACACGAACTGCCCGGACGAACGCCGAGCGCAACAATTATGCATCGCTTGCTCGTTTGCATGTGATGAATTGCTGAACAGCATTCGCACTGTTCTGTTCTGCTCTTCACTGCGGGTACCGCTGTCTGTCTCGTCCCGTCACCGCCCAGCTGCGAAAGAACAAACACTGTTGCCACCCCACGATTTCACAAAACCGCTGCAAGCCATTTCCATCCGAACCGAGGCGGCAAAGCAAGACGGTGCACTCCGCGCTGCCAAGACCTTGAGCGATATCGCAAAGAATTTCTCTGCCTGTGCCACTACAGCGCACAGACGACATCGTGAACCACATCTGCATCACACCATGGTCGTCTTCCGGATCTAGCAGCTCCATCACATTCCTTTGCTGTCCGACTTCGGCGAGGCACTGCCATTCCCCAATCATGCCAGCCATCAGAGGTCCGAAGTCGAAGTCGAAGACTCGTCGCCATACTCGAGATCTGGACCAGGTTCATGCTGACAAGCTCTCGAAGGAGCATCTCAAGAAGTACGTCGACACCAAGGCTCCTGAGGATCTGCCAGGATTTGGGCAGTGGTACTGTGTGGAATGTGCCAAATGGTATGAGTCCGAGACGAATTATGTCAAGCATACGAAGGGCAAGCCGCACAAGAGGCGCGTGCGTGATCTGAAGGAGGAACCGTACAGCCAGAAGGAGGCCGAAGCTGCAGTAGGCTTGACCACGAACAATGGTCGGAAGCCTGTCGATGAGATGGAGGACGTGGAGGAGCCCACTGTGATTGAGGAGGGAGTGCAATGAGTGGTTAAAGGGGGGCCAGGGACGAAGCATGGTCGGAGGCCTATGGCGTTTGCAGGATCTTCCTCGAACCACTTCTCATGCGTACTGGACATGACATCGGCTATTGGAGACATAATAGCATCTGGAGAGCTTTGCAGGGCAACATCAGCTGTGGAATTGACAAAGCTCTCCGCGCCAAAGGTCGCTATCCTACAATTTACGCGGAACTCGGAAGTTTGTGCGCGACAATGACTCTGATGGCATTGTTGGCGAGCCATTGGCGGACCCTCACCGACAGATTCAGTCTTATCATTCCTTTCTACGGCCGCGTCCTGGCAAGACCACCGCCCAACATGTGGAGCGCAGATCTGGAAAACCGAAACGAATACCTGAGTGCGAACTGGTGTGGTCGGCACTGGTCTAGCCGACACTGATTCGCACTTAACCGGGAAGAACATCAACACATGAAAGTCATGCGCAATGCCTACAAATGACAGCATAGCGTATGAACACATGTATAAACTCTTCTTCCTCGACCATTGGTACCTCAAGCCTCGACGCGAGCTCGTACGAACCAATGCCATGTGACAAGTCACCGATATATATCTGGCGGCCCAATGCAGCGTGAACCTGTAGTTCATAGCAGGACTGTCTCGGCACTCGATTGCGCGCCTGTGAGAGTTACTATCATATACGCGTTCAGCTATGGCGTCAGGTTATCACAACCAAAATCAGGTTATAAACGCCATCCAGGCCACGCGCCATCCGAGCCATCATCCAGCATATCAAGGCCGATAATTGTCATAACCGCACCGTCGTGGACCCTTTGGTGACATCCCGGTGGACTTACTCACAGAGGCTCTGTGCGGTGGCTGACGACTTTCAGGCGGCGCTCTGCTTGGGGTCCCGCACTGCCTCTTCGCAGTACGATCATCGTCTTCCTCATCGCTATTGAGCGCATGCTTGAATGCCTTCTCGGCCGCTTCTTTGCGCGCGGCCTTTCGCTCCGCTTTCATCTTCATCTGGGCTTCTGCCTATCCCATCTTGTGCCTGACAGAAGCGAGCTCGTCTCTCACAAGCTCGAGATCTTGCTCGGCTTTCTTCTTGGTTTAAAGATGCTTCGCGGCGTTGTCTCTGTCTTCGTTGGTTTTCTTGGAAGCAAAAAAGAGATGCTTTTTGAGGTCGCCGATCTCGTTGGCCTTCTGAGATATCACCCCAAAATTGCTGCTAAGGCAAGTGAGGGTCTTCTTCTGCTGGTTGATAGTCTCCTTGTCGGTCGATCGCGATCTCTCCGATGTAACGATGGCCCTGGCTTGCCGTCCCAGTTCCTTGGCCTCTGCATCACGCTTGATATCTGAGTCTGTCAAAAGTTTGCCCCTACGCTTCCGCTGGCGTAGCTCGGTACTGTACTGTGATTCAAGCTTGACGCAGTGGTCTTTTGCAGTGCAAGGCCCTCGCCAAGACCCGCCACTTCTTGTTCCTCATCTGTGAACCTGTTGCGCCAATGTTCTGCGCTCTTCCCGGGACGGCTTCAACCTTGCTTCTGCGTCATGTGTCAGTCCTTCAAGCCTAGCAATTGATGTCTGAGCAGCGTCAAGCTGGCTGCGAACACCAACGGCACCTGCTTACAGAGTCATCATGACGTCCCTATGGAGTGGACTGCACCTGAAGTGCTTACTATAGCACCCGAATCACAACTATGACGTGCAGCAATCTCGTCAAACTGCCATAGAATTGGAAGCTGATATAGAAGCGGTGATAATAGAAGTGTGTCCCAGGCTGCGTGCCAATCTTCAACGATCCGACGTCGCTGCCAGGTTGCGGAAGACTGCCCACTCTTTGCAGAATCGTTTGGAGGTTTCAGAATACTCCTCATACACCGAGAATACATGCTGATGCAGGACTTGCTCATCTTTTCTGGTACCGCTCAAAGTCATTTCTGGATGATGATCCTACGATTGGTTGTAGCAAACCCTCTTGCTACTGCTGCGACATGTACATGAGTCTACTGCCTAGAGACTTTCGCCAGAGACCAACTCACGGCTTCACATGGCATCCGCCCAGCAGAGCACCCGAAAGCAACGGCCTGGATGATCGGGTTGCAGTGGACATCGTTCGGCGTATGTCAGCCCAGGTACAAGCAGATGTGCAAGCTTGTATCATGGAGGATAAGTATGGTCGAGTGCGCCTACAGGATTCCATGAACAGAATCACGACTACAGAAGAGCGTCTGGGCCCGGCTGCCAGCAGGACAACGTCATTAACACCTGGATCATAGTCTGCAAGACAATCTCTCTGGCGCTCTACGACCAGACATGGCTTGGTGCGAAACCAGCGATCTGGCCATGTCAATGTACATGAAGAACAAGATGCACGGTTATCATACCAATACTCGATATATTCTCGGCCAAAACCTTGCCACACAAAGGTATCAACGAACACAGGCCAGAAGAGTCGTACTGCGGCATCAGATAAGAAGCTCAGTAAATATTCCTGCGACCTTCGACTGATGACAGTGCTCCAGGTGATACGAGCGAACAGCTGGACTGTACTACAGTCTCTGTGCATGATGACCATGCATAAAATCTGGAGATATGAAACGACATGACTGATCGTTGCTTCCATGTATTCGTTACTATCAGTCAGTAGCGACATCGATCAAAGCTACTCAACTCTCTCTTCACTTCATCTCGCGGCCAGGAGACATCAAAACCCGGAATATTCCAAAGGAGTATCCACATCGTACAGGGTGCACTGGTGACCGGGCTCAAGATGGAACACGAGGCTCACTTCCTGTTACCACCGGCGGACTTTGCTTGAGAACAATATCAGATTTCTTATAGTGATACCTGGCACTATGGCCCGACCTGAGCAGATTGGATTCTAGATGAGGCATCCTTGGTCATTGGGGTCTTGTCTGTTAGATGTAATAGTACTATTTGTGGTTAATTCGTATGGTACTTAGCAGTTGCAGGTCTGTCTGGACGAGAAGCAGAAGGTCGCAATCGACAAGCCAGCAGTCTTCAAAGTGAGCGTCTCCAACCATTCGATGGTGGGAAGGAGCATAGCTGGCACATAAGGGTTCCTTGGCTTGGGCACTACAGGACTCTAGCATAGAATCATCGCTAGATCATCATGAGATGGTAGCTTTCATTAGCTAATATCGTGAATTAATACTATGTTGAACAAGATGCAGGTGAAAATGAGATGAAGAGGTGATGCGCACACGTCGAGGCGAGGCTCGGATAACCTTCTCCACCCCGCGCTCGCCAAGATCTCTCGTTCCTCGAAAATCATTGCCAAAGCACGCGGCGACAACGACAACTTCAAGCAGCACGACCATGGCAGACTCGCGACCAGCGCCCGCCAGCGACATGCTAAACGGCAACACCAACAACGGCGACATCTCGAGTGACATCGCCAAGGAATACTCGCTCCTCCCCAAACTCATCCCACACCTCGACCGACATCTCGTTTTCCCGCTGTTGAATTTCGTCGAGGAGAATACGCCGGAAGACGAGGACATCACCGATATCACGCAACTCAAATATGCGCTCCTTTCAGGCACCAACATGTCTGACTTCGTGGGCGATCTCTACGCACAGCTGAACAACTTGGACGAGCGACCTGCGGAGTACACAAAGAAGCGCGAGGAGGTCCTGGAGAGGCGGCGAATATACGAGGAGGAGACGGAGAAGATTCAGACCTTGCTTGGCGACGCGGACGTCATCAACAACCTGCGCAGCGATAAGATGAGCAACATGAACTACCTCAAGGAGACCCACGGCGTGACTCAACAGATGGTCGACCAGCTCTACGATTTTGGCCAGTTTCAGTACTCTTGCGGTGACTACGGCAGTGCCGCAGAACTGCTCTACCAGTTCCGTATTCTGTCCACCGATAACGACAAGGTCAGCGCGGCGACATGGGGCAAGCTGGCATGCGATATCCTCACAGTCAACTGGGAGAGCGCCATGGAGGAGGTTATGAAGCTCAAGGAGAGCATCGACACGAGACTCTTCAACAACCCACTTGCACAACTGCAGCACCGAACGTGGCTCATCCACTGGTCGCTTTTCCCATTCTTCAACCACGAGCCGGCGCGCGAACAGCTCACTGAGCTCTTCTTCTCACCCACCTACATCAACACTATCCAGACGTCATGCCCCTGGATTCTTCGATATCTTGCTGCAGCAGTGATCACGAATCGCCACCGACCTGGAAGTAAAACTTTCATCTACGGCAACTACCAGAAGCAGCTGAAGGATCTGGTCAGAATCGTGAGGCAGGAGCAGTATGAATACAACGATCCGGTAACGAGCTTCGTGAAAGCATTGTACGTTGACTTTGACTTTGAGGAAGCGCAGAAACGTCTTCGCGAAGCAGAGCAGATTCAGCGCGCCGACTTCTTCCTAGTCGCTGCATCAGAGGCTTTCCTCGATGCCGCGCGCCACCTCATCTCCGAGTCGTACTGCAAGATCCATCAGCGGATTGACATCAAGTAAGTCATATGATCCTGCAAGCTCATCTTTTCGCTAACACGTCAATAGGGACCTGTCCACCCGACTTGGCCTATCACACTCCGAGGGTGAGAAGTGGATCGTCAACCTCATCCGTGACACTCGCGTAGATGCCAAGATCGACTACAAAGCCGGCACCGTCATCATGAACCACCCACCAGTCTCCGTCTATCAGCAGGTGATTGAGCGTACAAAGGGTGGCTTCTTCCGAACACAAGTCTTGTCTGCTGCAGTGGCGAAGTAGGAGCACGTTGTTGATACAGCTCTCAACGATGGTGAAGACAGTGGCTACGAAGGGGATAAGGACCGTCCTGGCAAGGCATCGCGCCGGAAATCAAGATCCATTCATGGATTTCCTGCGGTGACGACTGACTGAAAGTGTGTGTGTTGCGCATAGCATGGAGTTCTCGGCGCCGCGATGGGAGGATACGCATGTATGTGGTGGCACATGAGAGTGCTGGAAATCATGATGCTACGGTTGGGGGCTCAGGCCGCACTGCCGGAAAAGGCTAGACTCTTGGCTACCATTACAGCGAGATATGTTGCATGGCAAAGCGCGTCTGTCCAACGTACCGCACAAGTTGAGTTGTCGTGGACTTTGTGGCCTGCGGTTACCCCTCCTACGAACCAGGGCGCTGGTATCACCATGATGGCTTCACACAATACACCAAGACGAGTGTCCATTTAGCCCTAACAGACCCAAGTAGTCATGCTGACTCTTACACAACTCCCAAGTCGTCAACACAAGCATGAGCGTCGTCAAGCGCAAGCATCGAACTTTCATGTTTCAGGTATCACGTAGTCTCGTTGTGCTTCAGCGACGTACGGCCTTTCCGAGATCAGCCAGAAGACATTCCTCTCAACAGCAAACTCACCACCCCACGCATATCTGGCAGTGCACATATATGTGCTTACATGCCAATGTCAAACCTTGCCCTCCACGCGAGCCGCGTCATCCTCTTTACGTCCTGAACAACTCGAAAGGCACGCCCGAGAAGCTAGCTTTCGTCCTGCTATCATCGCGATGCTCCCCATAATATCGGTAATGTGGGAAATTATGTTCTTCGTGAGTGGTGAAAGGCTAGCTGTCATTCAATTTTACATGCAAGGCATCGATTATTAGGCAAGGTGTAGGGTGTGGGTACGTGAACCGCGGTCTCCCATTTCCATTACCCTGATCTGCATCCTTATGTGCCAGAGAAAGGGAGTGGATCTTCTGCTCGAGGACGGTGCTGTTGAATCCACTGTAGTTATGGCCAAGGTTGAGGTATGATTGATGTAGCTCTGCCCCTACGCTGCCTGTTCGAAGTGGTATGGCGAGCAGCCACCAAGGTCTGTGCTCACGCAGCGGAGCACGTCGTCGTTATGCTGTTAAGCAAGGACTTGTGTTCGAGTGCAGCCGCGGTGAGATCGCGCCTAGGGCAGTCGATATATCAGCCCGCATCGTCTCAAGAAGTTCGCCACACCGTGTTGTGCTACGTTCCACCAAGGTCTCTCCCATTTGATAGCCTCTACCTGCAATTCTTGATGGGGGTCTTGCGCAAATGACATCTGGCGTTCAGTCTCGTCGCATTGAGGAACATGGAGTGATCATCACTCGGCTGTGCTCTTGGTGTCTCGATCGCATAGAGCAAGGGTCACAGCCTTGTCTTGAGCAGGGTTCAGGGATATGTAAGCATTGGAACAAAACAGATCAAGCATAGATAACGACGCCGCATTGGACTCGGTGAGTGGGTCGGCTTTCAAGCTCCGCCACATTCCTCCCGCTATGGCGGTGTGGTGGCATCATGAGGCATGCCAAGGTCTTGGTGCTTGAGCGGCGGATGGCTTCACAGAACGCGGGCCCGCTGCGGACTACGTACTGTAGCGATCAATGATCGATGAGGCGTTTCCGAGTGATCTCCAGGAGAAACGAAAGCTTGCCAACTCCTCAATGCCGATGCCGACGACACTTCGAAGCGCCGACACTGCGATACACTCGCTGTCCGGCTAGTGGTCACTGTGGTCTCTTCTCAACTGTCCGCCAGAAAGTTCAAGTGGTACCCCCTCACAAAGGGCACCGGGGAATGGCTGCGGTACACGTGCCTGACACCGAGGTGACTTCCCAGGTGAAGTTACGGTACATGTACCTACATTATCTCGTGAACGAGGTGCAAGCAAGGTAGAACCCGACGGAAGGCGCGACCGATGACGCAAGCGGAAGTGCCGAGCGTGGAGCCAAGACCGCCCGACACTTGGCTAGATGGTCCGTTCTTAATCTGGGGTTTCTTGGGTCCTGTATCCTTACCATTCTGCACTGCCACCCACAGATCTCAACGTTTGACCACACCACGATAATGATCCACAAGGCTGGGCGTGGCACTCAAGCTCAAGCTCCAGCAGCAGGATCTGCTGCAGCTACTCCTACTGGGCGAGAAGCGCCCGAGACGCCTTTACTTTACCAGGTTGTCGGGGAACAAGCAAGACAGCAATCATTCCCAGCCCTCACGATCGCCCTTTGCTCCCAGGACACACACACATGCCAAGCTCTGACGAGAAGCCCAGGTGAAAGCCATATCTCTGCACTACACGTCACCCCTTGGGCCTGGAGGCTTGCGTGAAGAAGGCCAAGTCACTGTTCGGGCGCGCTTGGCGAATGACATGTTCCATTACTCAACGCATCACCTCCCCGTTACACATCTTGGCTGTGGCCGATCGACGTTTCTAGGAAGCTGAACAGACTGTTCCGACTATGGTACTGCACTATCTGTGCCCGACTACGTCGCACTTCACTTCTTGGCAGATCCACCGCGTACACTGGCAGAGTGCAGCAATCTTCCGCTCAGTGCTAGGCACTAGTCTAGTGCAGCCGCCCCTATCTGGGCTGGATGTTGACTTTACATCAAGTGGGGCATGTAGTGCACGGAGATGTGTGACAAAGGATGCTCGAGCGTTGCTGAGTGTGTTTGCAGCCCGCCCCCACCCCCATCTTGATATTGAGTTCTTATATGTTCGGCAGCCCCGTCCCTAAGCCAGAGGTAAGTTTGTCTGCCCGGTCGTCTATTCAACCATCCTCGACGTAACTTTGCAAAATGCCGGACAAGATTATGCGCCAGCAGTCAAGCAAATCATCATTCTCCGACTCCAAGTCCAGCTTAGAGAAGTCTCCATCCGGAAATGTATCAAGAGAACCTAGCAAGGCTGGTGTGGACGAGCTGGAGAATGTCGAAAGGTCAAATAGCGCCATCGCCTTCGCCAACCGACTAAATCCGCACGGCCGTGCTCCTCCACGATCAGACAACGGCAGCGCTAGGAAAGACGATGAGATCGAAACACATCAAGGACCTATTCGACCGGGAGCAGATGCCCTCAGCTCACCTTCTTATCAAGCACATCCGCACAATGTTCAACAATCGGAACCAAAATGGCCGACAGAATGGAAGGCATGGGCATGTCTGTTGGCAGGATTTCTGCTCATGTTCAATTCCTGGGGAATTGTCAACACCTACGGCACATTTGCGAACTACTACAAAGACAACTTGCTCCCTGGACGTGATCTCATGTTGTTCAACCTCGTTGGATCAACGCAATCTTTCGGTGTCCTTGCACTCTCGGTCGTCGTTGGTCGCTTCCTAGACGCCGGCTACCACAGGGCGCTTATATCAACCGGTTTCGTACTGACAACACTTGGTTCGTTTCTGCTAAGTGTTGTCAACGGTGACGGTGGTTTCAACGAGGGTAACTATGGCTTGATATGGTTTACACAAGGGTTCATCAGTAGCTTGGGAATGGCGTGTTTCTTCGTGACCTCGTCGCAGAGTGAGTTGATCTTCGTGTTACACATGTATGCACATTCGGCTGACATCTGACATAGTTGTTGCTACTTGGTTCATCCAGAAGAAGGGCCTTGCAATCGGTATCGTCGCATCTGGTGCCAGTATCTCGGGTTTGCTCTATCCGTTCATGTTCCGGTCACTCGCCGTTGATGTCGGACTCGGATTCAACAGAGCTACGCAAGCGGTAGCTGGAGTGATCGGAGGCACATGCCTGATGGCCCTGTTCCTCGCCAATCGCAATCCTGCGCATCAGGTACGAAAGCCCGAAAAGTGGACTCTGGACATCTTCTGGGATAAGCACGCCTTCTCGAAGAACAAGTCATACTTGTGGTTCGTGCTATCAATCGCATTCCTGTTCTTTGGCTTCTACGCAATCTTCTTCAACCTTCAGGACTGGGCAGAGGACTCGGGCTTTGGTAAATATACAGACACAGCGAACGTTGGCGCGAATGACGACTTGCCGGCAGTGCAAGGTACGGGACCAATCGAGTCATACTGGCTACTTGCTATCATGAACGCCGCATCGACAGTTGGTCGCGTTGGTTCAGCCTGGGCGTGTGACCATTGGGGAGCCCTCAATGTCCATTTTGTTGTTACGCTCGTCGCATCTCTGCTGGTCCTGATCTTCTGGTCACTCGCTGGGTCATTCGAAGCCGCACTGGGGTTCGTCATCGTCTTTGGGGCGTTCTCTGGCGCGGTAATTGGTCTTCCTCCAGCATCAGTCGCCAACATCTTAGGGTCTAAAAACCAGTCGAAGCTCGGGCAATGGACAGGTATGATGTATACATGTGCAGCAGCTACAGCTCTGACGGGCCCAGTCATTGCCGGTCACTTGATCAGTGAGTATGATTCATACCTCACCGTTCAACTGTGGTCAGGCTTCTGTATGCTATCAAGCTGTACATGCATGGGCATCTCAATCTGGTGCAGAGAAAGAACGAGAAAGGCAGAGGCGAGAGAAGAACTATCAGAGAAGATGGGGCAACAGAATGTATGACGACAACGACTGTGTAAACAATTTGCTTTGGATGGACGAGGCACTGGCGGTGGTACAATCGGTTTCGAAGAGCGTTATGGCCCATCCTGTGGCAAGACAGCAGGGTTTCGGTGTGAACTCGCATTCAGGCGCTGAAAGGTGTTGGTGGGATACAGTAGCATAACACGATAGAGCATAGATAGCAGCACCCGTATAGATGGACGGCTGCGCACGGCCTTCAACGAGCTGGCAGTGGCTTACTGCCAGTCAAGTTCAATGTTCACCCATCAGTCAAGAAATCTGGTCCACAACACGCATTCAGTGCTTCTGCCATTTCGTAGTGATGGCCACCGTGACATCGCGATATCTAAGCAAGAAGCGGCAGTAAGGAGCCGTTGCTTAGCATGCGGTATTCTATGCACATATGTATGGAGGAGCGGAGATGTAGGGGGTAGGCTGCGGCCTGAGCCGAAGAACCTCGGGACTGTGCTTCCTCTTACCCCGTCACATACACCTGCGGACATAGCAAGCACGTGGGACCAAGTTGTCTCACAAGCCGACAACATTGACACGAAAAGTCATTGCCGGAGCCTCCTGTGTTCGTTCTCCGTCGAGAGGCGCAATCAACTCCTGCAAACGGCAACCGAAAAAGCAAGTAGTGGAACATGTTGACCACTTGGGGGAGTCACACATCACAATACGATATCAAACGGGGCAACTTTGGGCATGTCCTTGTTAAGAGCAAACTATGCACCTCCGAGCTGGTATGGTCGTCGAAGGCATGTCGTAATGCTTGCTTCCAGAGGAGCATGAGACATTGTTGTTCTCGTATGAAGACGACGGCCATGCGTCATCAATGCTAAGAAGTGATATGGCCAGCAGATAGCACTATGCCGACGTGCTCGCGATTGTGCAACTACATGAACTCGGGACTGTACGAACGAGAAATGTATGTGGCAGAGCATCATAGCCCTGCTCTGCCCCCTAGGACGGTTGCTGATAAATCGTTCTCTAGTGCTGTTCCATATTACTACGGCGGTTTCTTCATGCTTCAGTGGAATTTTCGGTCTCAAGGTGCGCCCGGAAGGCTTCGAGATTTGACTGCTCCACTAACAGCAGCCTCAAAACAACCCTGCTTGAGCTCAGGAATCACCGAGGGCGCACGGTTGAGATTGTCACGATCGGTAACTTGGCTTCGTACTGTCGGCAGCGTATATCGAAAGACACACAAGTCCACACCAGGATCTTGGAGACCCCAGACCATGTTCAAGATCTCGGCGTCAGGGGTTGGGGGGGGGGGCGTGCCTAGATCCGACGAACAGCCAGCCCACGCGAACCCTGCCAGATAATGCTTGCAATTGCGAGTCTGGTTGTGTATCTACCTTATCTTCAACCTGACGTCCTGACCACGACCCTGGGAATCCCCCTTTCTCAGTGCCCAGAGTGAGTTGGATATGGGCACACGAGATTCCGTCTGGAGATCCCGAGAGGACTTGGTCGTTCAGCGCCAACAACTACGCAGCTAGCCTCAGCTAAGAGGGAAGACGCAAGCACAGGCACATACAGTGCAGGTAACGTACTACGTATACCCGACGCTGTCTCCCGACACTGCCGCTACTTGTCAAGGCAGCGTCCCGTGCCCGCGGCAACGCTCATACCCATCTCTTTTGAGACATCGACAGCGACAGCGCAACAATAGTACATTGTTGAGACGCCGCGTTGATGCCATCTTGCTTGACTTCTTGGCAACAATGCAGCCCAAGGACTCTGGAGGGATGCTCGGCCGTGCACATGAGAGCTTCCCATCATAGCGCAATGCCTCGACGCGTGCACCAGCGACTGCAGCACAACACCCAGAAGGCTAGCCAGCAAGACGCGATCTCAACGATCGTGGGCAAATCAGCGGCTGACCTGAACCGACTTGCCACCATTTCAACATGGAGCAGCAGTACGGATGCTTCCAAGGCCGTTACGTGTCGAGCAGAACCATCGATCCTGCAGCAGATGATCGGACGCAAGCTGTTCAAGTCTTAATGGTCGCTATCAGATGACAGGACATTACCATGTACAAGACGCTTCCGGAAGTGATTTCCTAGGCACCAACTACTTAGCGGAGCATTTCAGCTGGTAGTGCTAATACGCGTATTTCCTCGGTTCGTGTAATGCTTCGCATATACAGTTTCTGCAGACCGAGGTCATGTCGTTTCGTTGCCCTAAATTATTGGGCGGTCATACCAACATGGTGTTATTGCACGCAGCCACTTCAGTCGCCAACTTGGTAAAGCATGGGAAGTCGTTGTACGCAAAATGTGCTGTCCGATATCAACACTGCCTGTCATGATATTCTTGACTCACAAGTGTCAGCATCAATCACTCATGTGTACAAATCCTCAGAAACCGCCGGTGTAGTAGTACTCCTCTCCTCAGGGACATCCTGTACACGCACGCTTGAAATGCTCGCCGACCACCTGCTACATCACCGAGCAACAATAAACCGCCCCTGCGCGTGGTGTATACACGTCTACCCCAGCATCCCTCCTTCCTGGGCCAAACCCCACGCGGTACCCATGACGCTTTGTGATGATCATCCTCTGACACTTCATGTCATAGCTTCTGCACAAGTCGCATCGTGGACAAAGGTAGCGGGCCAAGCGCTTCTGTCGAGGTCGCTCAATAGATCCGAAAGGCTGGCATACGCTGAAGTCGGGGCAAGAGAGGAGGTTGATGCCTGCACCGCATGGCCTGTGTAGTTTGAACCTGCCAATGGTCAACATAGAATACTCGAATGCACGACGGATTTTCATACCATTCGTGGCCGCATTGGCCTGACCTGTATTGCTTCGTCTGACACATATCTGTACACTTCTCTGGGGCACTTCTGTATGCTGTGCAATGGAATTGCTTCTCGGCAGAAGTGCTCGCGTGGTCGTAAGCATTATAAAGTCGCAAACCGTCACTGAATTGCAAGGCCAAGTCCCTCGTGCCTTCCTCTAGCACGCGCAGCATCGCACCTGCAGTGTCAACGCAGACATCACGACTCCTTCTCGGGCGGACTCGGCGGGTGATGCGCCCTGTACTCGGGATCATTCTCCTCCAGCTCAGCGTCCCTGATATTCTTCATCAACTCATACATTTGCCCCAACTGCTGATCGCTCATCTTATCCACCTTCCCCTTATCCATCTTCTCCCCCCGCCATGATTCGCCCTCAATCTGTTGCGCGTACGTTTGCCATTCGGTCAGGAAGCCCACAATGTGTACTGGGTTGTCTATACTGCGATGTGCGCGGAACTCGGACTTGACATATTCGTCGCCCAGGAGACGCATTTCTTGCGGCAGGTGTTTGCGGTGTGAACGGAGGATGCGGCGGTAGAGGGGAATGGGTGGCAGGAGTGCGAGAGGGACAGGTTTGAGCCCGGAGGATTGGGTACCTATCGAGGAGGGCACAGCGCGAAGGATGGCGGTAGGACGCATTTTGTCGAGGAGGCAAGAGTCAATGGCTTAACACAACGAATGTTACGAGGGTGAAGAGAAGGATGAAGCTGTTTGAAGAAGTCGCGATGCTGGGCGTCATCGATCCCGGCCGGCATTGCGGTCGGAATTGCCGAGTAGATCATGTCGGCTATCTTCTTCTTCTCTCCACAACGTTGATGTCGTTTCTGAGGCTGCGCCAACAGAGTGTACAAACATGCGATTTCAGGCACATTGCAGCGGCTAACTTAGCTGGTCAGAACCCGACCAACGTGCGTGACTACAAATCTCCCTCGTTGCGCGTGACTGCCGCAAGAATATAATCATCCCTCTCGTGCTGGTGCTACACAATGCCACGATGCTGCTTGAACAACGTCCATGCTCCATCTGGGAGCAATACTTGTATGTAGATCCAGGTGGCGGCAAAAGGACAGTTCAAGATCCAAGGAGAATATGAACAAGCAGTGCCTGGCTGCCACTACTGCGTCAAGCGCAAAAGGTCGTGGCGTGGAGGCTTACGGTGTAGTCATGATTTCGTGGTACCATGGATGGTTTGGCATAGGCCTCGCAGATGCGCGCTTGTGAATCGATCGATCGATCTATCGCCTGTGCATCACCCTTCCAGGTTATCAGCAGAGTCGCTACAATCATCTGCTCTGGGCTTTGTTCTCATCAACGTGCGTGCCTCAGTGGTTTGGTCCAAAAAAAAAGGAAGATCGCTGCTAGAAGAGCAATTGAGCAGGAATCCATGGCATAGGAGGCACAGCTTCGTCGATCGACCAGGATCGTGAAGAAGAGATAATATGGGAAGACATGGTTAGACAGTATCATAAATAATCAGGTATGCCGCTTGGTCTCGTATGGTCGCTCTACTTCGCGATAATCTCATGTCGACTACGTCGTATGCATCGTAGGTTAACAAAGGGTGATGGCCTCGTGCAGCCTTGGCAGCATAGGTCCAATGGCCTCTACCCAATCGCCAAGTTTTGCCTGTAGAATGGCATTAGAGGCGTACTTTGGTCCGTCTGTTCCGGAAATCGAAGATATGTTTAGGGCGCTCCCGTGATACGCGTTAGAGGCGCTCGATGCCCCTGTTGAGCTAGATTCGCAGAGACGTCGGCTACAAGGCAAGTTGCGATATATCGTTGCATAGACCGGAGACGTAGGTATGATCGTCCGTCGAAGAGCATCCAGTTTCTGTTGCACGTGTTTCGTGGTTGCGGAAAGTCGTGTCCGGGGCACATTGCAGTACACCACTATCCTTTGCGTGTCACGAGCGTTGCAAGTCACGATGGGGTATGCCATGGTTTTTGTGACTGCTTCGGGCGTGTCATGACAACGATCGACTTGAAGCAGCACGACATCGATCGTTCTTGATGCTTGACGAACTCCGCCGTTGTTCTCCTTGGGTGTTGGCTTGAGGATCACTGTACCTTGTGCGTTCGTCCCGCACGCCACACAAAGGCAGATTCGCAAGAGTGCGCAATCGGCATGACGGGGTTGTTTTGAGCATGTCGGGGTGTTGACATGGGCTCAAATGAATCTACTGTAGTTGCTGCGGAGTGCAGCGATCAATGACGATAGTTCGCGGCCGGCTAGCTGCATCATGGGGTGGATCAACCTGTGCCCTGGGAGCACCAGATGAGGCTCGAACAGAGCGTCACAACGATACCTTTATCCAGACTGCTTGTTGAAGCTCATGTCCTCAATCTGGCGATCTAGGATTACTCACGGCGCATGGGCTCTTCATACCAGTAGATCCCGTGCTGCTGGCACTTTTCGCGGGGCTCCTTCGTCCTTCGGGCACACTACCTCTTTCTGTTTGCCTTGACACGTGTTTTGCTACCTGCCAGTTGCGTGGAGGGTGCAGAGAATTCGCGCCGAGCAACGCAATGACCCGTAACAAGCACTGTCCAAGCGGCCTCGTGGCTGTCAAGCACCCACAAGCAGGTGAAGCGCAGAAGAGGCGTTCGAGGCGTCGGCTTAGATCTGCAACTAACGCAACCGCGGCCCCTGCCGTCTTCTCCAGTGTCCCTTCTCCATAGAAGCACGTTTCAGTCTGCACCCTTTTGATTGGCTCGCCCGACCTCACGTCTCTGCTTCCACGGTCGTTCAACCACCCAAGACTCACTTCAACGACCACCAACGAGAATGCAGCAGGCAGTCTGGGCCTGCACTGTCTTTGACTCTCATACAACGCTTACAGCGCCGCCAATGGCACCACTGCCCATTTGGGAGGGCTCCAGGACCTACATATAAGCTGACAGGGCAGACATGTGTCGCAAGGACATGAAGTTTGTGCGCCATAATAAGGTCTGCTAGGATCTTCACGCGAGCATTGAAACTTTCGTCTAGTTAATGCTTCGATGCTACGATTTTGACCGAAAATGACCAGTACGAAATATACCTAGGAAACCAAATACAACGCGCTCTTGCCCACGATAGAACTACACGGCACGGAATTGGCTTGGCGCGTGTAGCCCCGATGCACAGGTCGGCTCGTGCGCACATTCATCGCCTACACTTCCAGAACAAATAGCAGAAACACACACGCTCATCATCGTCCCTGCGTCGATGCGCATGGCGTCCCTTGGCCTCGGCTGACCCTTCAAATTGCGAAATAGGCGCGACCCCAAAGAAGCAGCGGAGCCGACGGACGGCTTGATCCTGCCCACGCATTTTCCTTGCACGTTTCCACTGTCGCGGTCCTTGATTGGTCTATATATAGGCAGTCCTTCCATGTCCTCGCCGCACTACTGCAGGTCAAAATGCAGTGGGGTGAGCAACTACGCATTCCGCTTGCATTAGCACCGCGTCCAGAAGCTGTTGCAAGTGTTGCGAACAAAAAGCTCACGCCTTCGCCCAGCAACGCTTGAATTTGCGGAGCACGGACGACCTCTTCGCTTGGCTTGGCTTGGCTTGGCTTGGCTCGCCTGGTCAAGCTCTTGATAAAGCAACGCTTATCCGCGCTCGCCAGTCGTCCAAGCAGCAACACCACCATCACCACCACCACTACTGCAGCGCATCACGCCATGGCTGCCAGGACTGCTGGAGGCAACTCTGCCTTCCACAACTTCCACAACGACTACGCTCACATCGCCGACCCCAACGAGCGACGAAGACTCGCCCTTGCTGAGATTGACAAGGCACCGTTCGGCTGGTACCATGTGCGCGCCTGTGCCGTCGCCGGTATTGGTTTCTTCACCGACGCATACGATATCTTCGCCATCGGTATCGTGACCACCTGCTTGGGTATCGTCTACTGGCAGAACGTTGGCGGCAAGATCCCAGTCTCGGCAGACACTGCTATCAAGGTCGCAACATCGGGTGGCACTGTCATCGGACAGCTTGGCTTCGGTTTCCTCGCAGATGTCGTCGGTCGCAAGAGAATGTATGGTCTCGAACTGATCGTGATCATCTTCGCGACTCTTGCTCAGTCTCTCTCATCGAACTCCGCATCGATGTCGATTGTTGGTGTCATCATTTTCTGGCGTGTGCTCATGGGTATTGGTATCGGTGGTGGTACGTAAATGCAAAAAAGAAATCCCCCAGGAAAAGCAGCTATCTTCGAGCCTGCTCCGCTAACACTGAGACAGACTACCCACTTTCCAGTGTCATCACCTCCGAGTTCGCGACTACCAAGTGGAGAGGCGCCATGATGGGTGCAGTCTTCGCCATGCAAGGTTTCGGTCAGTTCGGTGCTGGTATTGTTGCTCTGATCGCCGTCGCTGGTTTCAAGGGCTCCCTCGAGTCCGCCCGTGGCAGGTCTTCCAGTGCTGCTGAGGCCGCTTGTGATGGTGTCTGCAGAGAGGCCGTCGACAAGATCTGGCGTATCATCATCGGAATGGGTGCTGTGCCGGGCTGCATCGCTCTCTACTTCCGTCTTACCATCCCAGAGACTCCTCGCTACACCTTTGATGTATCTCGTGATGTCGTCAAGGCTGGCTCCGATGTCAAGGCCTATCTGAGCGGCACTGCAGAGGGTGTCCCCGATGAAATCAATCGTGTCACCACTATGCGCGATGCTGCTCCACAACTCGACATCCCAAAGCCATCATTCAGAGACTTTGGCCACCACGTTCTTAGGTGGAAGTATGGCAAGGTCCTCCTCGGCACGGCCTTCTCTTGGTTCACGCTCGACGTTGCCTTTTACGGTCTTGGTCTCAACAACTCGACCATTCTCCAGGCTATCGGTTACGGAAAAGGTACCAACATGTACGACTTCCTGTACAACATCGCTGTCGGTAACATCATCCTGGTCTGCGCTGGTGCCATACCCGGCTACTGGGTTACCGTCGCACTCGTTGACACTGTTGGCCGCAAGCCAATCCAGATTATGGGCTTCGTCATTCTGACCATCCTGTTCTGCATCATGGGTTTCGCATACCACCGGATTGGCACGAGCGGCCTCCTCGCTTGCTACGTCCTTGCTCAATTCTTCTTCAACTTTGGACCAAACTCGACGACGTTCATCGTTCCAGGAGAGTGTTTCCCAACTCGCTACCGATCTACCTGCCACGGTATCTCTGCTGCCTCTGGCAAGGTTGGCTCCATCATCGCTCAGGCTGCTATCGCCCCTTTGCGTACCCGCGGTGCCACCTCAACCAACGCCTCTCCGTGGCTCAACCACGTCCTCGAGATCTTCGCTCTTTTCATGCTTCTGGGTGTCTTCTCCTCTCTGCTCATTCCAGAGACCAAGCGCAAGACCCTCGAGCAGCTTGCCGGTGAGGTTCCAGGCACACCAGAATACGACCCAGAGCTTGCTGGTATCCACGCTCAACGCGCACCATCAGACCCATCGTCCGGCGAGCACATCTCTACCGAGAAGGGTGATCTCAATGTCTAGGAGTAGACATTGTGTTTCTTGTACTTACTATTTTGGCACGATCGCTAGATTGCAAAGAAAGCACATTCATACCCAGCATGAAGTGGAACGAGATTAATGATTAGTGATACTCCCCCCCCCCCTGCCTGTCCCAGCAACAATAATGAGAACTCTCGTTGAGAATACTTCCATTGTCCCATTTTCCCACTCCCGTGCTCATGGCTAGCCAGCCATACAGCAGTCCTTGCTCACACACACACACGCCCCCATATCCCTTGCTCCAATTGCCGCTAGGAGCAGACTGCGCGAACAATGTTCCGAGAGCAAAAAGCCGCACTAATAAACTACAGTTCAGCCTTAAGACCCACGAAAACGCGGCCGCATCCACCTTGTCGTTCAGGCGCGGTCTCCAGGAGACCACTACTCAAGCAACGACCAGACGTACGACATAGCCCTTTGAGCTGTACACGTGACCTAAGGAGAGAGAGAGAGAGAGAGAGAGAGCCGAGTCTTCACCGATCGTGTTTCTCGTGATTGTGCAATATCGCGGCACCTCAGTGGCAGATGCGCATGACCTCTGTGCGCGGCTGCTGCTCGACATGCTTTTTGTGCTTATAGCAAGAAAAATCCCCAGCTGTGTCACGGGAGCGCCATTGTTTAGCTTGCATTACGAGATGGCTAGAAATGCTACTGCTGTTGATATTTTATCTTTTCCTCGTCATCCTGATGATTCATCGCGAAGGAAGTGGAAATATATATGATGTACTACGGATAAGCTATGCATATCGATTGATGGTTGAACGCTATAGCACTGAAGTTCGGGCTCGTGAAACTGCCTCGCAATTTGGTGCGATGGCGAGACATGTTATAGATGCCAAGGCCGACGTGTTGATTCTCTATGCACAGTAGCATGAAATACATGGTCCGTTGTGATCATGTATCCGTTACAGCTTCTGGCGTCAAATCCTCCTCTTTCGTGCCGGAACTGCCACCAGATTCACCAGCTGCTAGTGCAATTTTCCAGCTGTCTGGCTTGAAAGGCCATTCGAACCAGGCTTTCATCAGTTCTTCTATCATCTCGTCCGTGAGCATGCGAACGGGAACCTTGTTGGGATCGAGTCGGCCTCCCTTGCGGGTATTCGTCAGGGCCGGAACCATCGGTAACAAGTCTTGCGCTGCGTTCGCTGCGAGACGGTCCAGAACTAAGGGCACAGCCATAGCTTTATGATCAAAAAGGTACTTGACAAAGCTCCGCGTGACGTTGGCAACTTCCTTCCTGTCTGCAATATCCGGCGAAGTAAGATCTCGTGGATTCGGCGTAAAGTCAACCAATGCCAATCTCGCCTTTGGCCAGAAATCGTCTGTGGATGCTTGAAGTGGCTCGTAGATCCTTCGATCAACCATCAAACACTGCGACGATCCAAACAGTGCCAGATTGTCCTCCAGCATGATCCCCACGGTTTTTGCTTGGCCCGCAGAAACCACCCCTGCGACTCGAGCGTCCAGAGCATCGTCCAGAGCAAGTAGACGGTCTTTCATTGAAACAGTATCGTCGCCCCGATCAACCGCAGCTTGATAGCCTGCTTCGAGATTAAGTACGTGAAGCTTTAGGTCAAGGATCAACGCAGCTCTCATTTCTGCGCCCAGCATCTCAGCTCCAGATTTCGCTTCATCCCACGTTGGTCGGCTTCTTCCAGTTATTGACTTTCTGTCATTCAGTACTTGCCATTTGCATTGCGGATATTGGATCGTGTGTAGAAAATGGTCCAAGATCGGTTGCAGAACGGCCAGCCGGGACAAAGGTTTGGCCCGCGCTACCGCATCGAGGACTTCCGAGATGCGTGCTTCCAGATTGGTGATAGCTTGTTCGAGCTCAATGAGGGTACGGTATTCCACTGCGAAGGGTGACTTCATGTCGAATGTTCCCTTCGGTGGCGCTTCGATCCTATCCCGCACAGGTCTAGAATCAGGAAGTTTGATCTTTGCAATCTCCATTCGATCCTTCACTAGTTCGGCGCTCTTCAACTCAACAATTGGCGATCTTGGGCTCACGGACTTATCGCGACGTCTGTCTAGCAGATGGAACATGGACCCTTCCACGCCGACGACCTCGTTGTAGTCCACACCAAGCGCAAGCATCGCCGACACGCCAGTAGAATAGACTGTGCGACGAGGCAACAAAGTAGCCTTATCGTGGTCTGGTATCCACCACAACATCCGGACAAGCCCCCATTGGTGCATGAGATCGTTACTGAGAGAAGCTGTGGCCAGTCGCTGTAATACCATTGCACTCGAAATAGTTGTTATGTTGCGCAATGCTGTTGATTTCCGAGCGAAATTGCCGGTGATCAAGAGCTTGTTGTTCTGCTTTCGCAAATCAACACCAGTGGCTGCCGCTCGTCTCTGAGCCGCTGGGACCTCGAGGCCAGAGAGTAATTGTTGGTAATTATTCAACCAAACTCCAGACGCGGTACCTGATAATGGGATATGCTTGAATTTGGACTTTGGCTCGTCCAGGAGCGGCTTTATGAATGGGGTGACGTAGCGTTCCTCGTCCTCCATCAACAGATGAAGCTTTGGCTTGAGCAACTCATGGAGCTTCGTCGTCCACAAACAAGCCCCGGGGTTTACGTCGATAATCGTACAGCCCTTGTACGCTTTCAGCGTTGGCTCAAGGTAATTGAGGGCATCGTCTGGGCGTTGGTTAGTGATGATCCATCAAGCGTGAGAATCTGCATCATCTACCGCAAAGCTGCTCGCTGACGATGTCTGTCCTACGTGTGTGGCCAGAGGCGTCTGGTCGGTCTCTTCTGGAGCTCTTTTTGTCCCCTTTGATGCTTTCCTTGGCGCCCGCATCCCCACCGAAGACAGCAGCTAGTGCTACCGCGGTCGGATGTTGTGCACCGATGGACCGCCCTGTCGCACTGATCAAGCTGCTCATGAAAGCAAGGCAGAAAGTGAAAACATGAATCTGATGTGCTTGCGATTCTGAGAGGATCAAGATTTTTGACGCAAGTAATCAAGCAGCAAGGACAGCGGGATCCGCCGAGCCGAGCCGAGCCGAACCGTGCTTGCTGCGAACATCGAACTGTATAACCTCACTGCAGGCAGCCACGATGATGAACGTGACAACAATACATATGCCTGGAAAGTCATTCGAACCCTGATCTGATCCTTGTGGCTATTTTCCGCTCGGCATCCAGGTGAATCCACGGGGCTGCGCATATGCCGGCTTAAGCAGATGCTCGTCTGCTCGCCATATTCTCAGCATCATGGCGCTCTCCCGACACCATGCTGCGTTCTCGCGGCCACTGAGCGTGGACGAAATTGTCCGTGAAGCACAGAACTTCGAGTTTTATCCCGGCCGACCCTTGCAGCAATGGCTCCGGGCGGCGAAAATGCTCCTCACCGAGGCATCGATCTGTGAGCAGGACGGTAATTACCAGTCTGCGTATCTGTATACATACAGACATTGCGAGCTGGTGCTCACAAAGCTGCCCCAGCATCAGACCTACAAGGACCCGCGATACAAGCAGGACTTGGGTTATGCTAGGAAGGCAGTTCAACGAAATCTGGTCAAACTTGAGGAATGGAAGCCATTGATCACCGAACAGCACCGACGATATACAAGGGCCATGGAGAGGCGGAATGCTGAGCGTCAACGAGTACAGCAAGAGTTCAACCAAGTCGAACGGCAACGTCAATCTTATGATGGTTCTCGAAGAGGCTCGCGTCAATCCAACGAGAGTGAACCTGGCAGTCCAACGCAAACTGTCAATGCTTTGGACGACAGGGACTTCGCGGTAGAGCTTGCTCATCGTGAGATTAGGCGCAGAGATGCGACACGTTCATCTACGAAGCAAGCAGGAATATCCCCTGCTACAGTGGCAGCTCGACGACAGGGCATTGTGGGACGCGAGTATGGAGATGAACGGCACGAGATGTCAAACGATGGTGTCAGAGAAGCTGGGAGGCATCTCAGTCGCCATGCATACCAAGGACGAGACGAGGCAACACTATCCCGCAGAACTGCCTCGTATCAGTATCCCAGCGTGCCGCAAAGAGAAGCAAGGATGGAATGGAGATCGCCCCCGCCAGCTTCGATTGATACGGATCTGCTTCACTCGGTGCCACCTGCTCGGCCGTCCAAGGAGTCTATCTACGACTATCGTACACCTGAGATTGACAGTGGCCCCCCAAAGTTGCCACCCAAAACTGCCTACGAGACACTAACGACACCAGGAGCTCGGACACGTCCAGCTTCGCCGTCTCCGCAGGTCCCCTCGAAGTACACATTCAAGCCATCAGCATTCACCGAAGCGGGCGAGCCGCTACGCACGGTCCTACTGCCCCCTGAACTGAGAGCATCCTTCCTCAATCTCGCACACGCTAACACAGCTCGTAATCTGGAGACGTGCGGCATCCTCGGCGCAACAGTCGTCTCGAATGCCCTCTTTATCACCCATCTCATCGTTCCCGGCCAGACAAGCACATCCGACACTTGCGATACGACCGAGTCAGGCGACAATGCCCTCTTCGACTTCTGCGACAGCAACAACCTCCTCGTCTGCGGCTGGATCCATACTCATCCGTCACAGTCATGCTTCCTGTCATCACGAGATCTGCATACAAGCTCGGGCTACCAGGTCATGCTACCAGAAGCCATTGCTATAGTCTGCGCCCCGAGACACATGCCAGACTGGGGTATCTTCAGGCTGACGGATCCGCCGGGCTTGCCTCATGTTCTGGATTGTAGACAGACTGGGCTCTTTCATCCGCATAGTGAGGGCAATCTTTATACGGATGCATTGAAGCCGGGCCATGTGGTTGAAGGACCTGGTTTGAAGTTTGAGGTAGTTGATATGAGGGTATAGAGCATGCGGGTCATAGAACGAATCAGATGAACCATGACTTGAGCATTGAAGAACATACGTAGTCTCTGTACCATTGTTAATCCAAAGGTAGGGCTGCGGGCTAGAAAGTGCCGCGTGGCGAGATCTATGATTTGCACATAATGTGACATCCGCTCTCTGCTTTTTCAATTTTGGGGCATGTCAGCATGAAGTGCCCAAATGATTTGACAAGAGTAGCAACCGCCATCATTTGAACAAGAACTGAGCACGCGCGCACGCATCATCACTTCTCGCCATGAGACTGTGCCTCATCTGCTGTCAAGCTAACCACTTTGCTTCCCAGGGGGTGTGAACACTCTGTATATATAGTAGTGTTGCTCAGCTATTCACGATTGTTCCGAGTGGTCCTCATTCTGCTTTTGTATATGTATAGCTGTCTTTCGCAACCATGACATGCGCCTAACCTGGTAGAGTGGAAGTCCGGATACGACGCTTCGATTTCACCAATGTAGGAGATTGCAGTACTGCATTGCTTAATTTCAACATACTATCAGTACCTTAGGGTGTGCCGCGTGGCAGTATTCACGACTTTTGAAGAGATTGTGGACGACTTCTCCACTATATCAAAGCATGTTCATTGCCCATTGCGCCTGTCAAATCATGGCACATTTAGCTACAGCACGGTGCATCATAGTCTGCCGAGCATGCCTTTTGGTATCATATTTCGTTCCATTTCACGCGCCCTAGTCAATGCCATTACCACTCTTTCCGAGCAAGGCAGGCTTGACTCCATCCATGAACTCCGTCCGCTTCCAATGAAAGACGTCCACAAGCAGTGCTCGTGTCCAAGTTATCCATCAAGAGGTCCACCATGTCCCTCTCCACCAATCTCCTACTTCTCAAATCCGAGCTTGCCCAAATCTCCAGGTCCCTGTCCACGACGCATACGGTCCGCGGAGGTAGTGTCCATGTTGTCGCGCATTATGCGCTCTGCCTCCTCCTGTCCACGTCCCAGACCGGCACTTACACCTGCCGTGTCCACGACTTGCTGATCATAAGTCATGCCATCAATCATCCTCGCATCTCTTGGAGTCCTGCTAGCTCCGCCGGCGGGGCTACCAACCGTACTCTGCCTCGCTGGTGTTCTGGCCCCCTCTCCGAAGGCCACAAGACTAGCGGTACCTTCCTCGCTCATGCCGCCTACAGAAGAAGTGTCCATATCCATATCTTGCGACTCTGACATCTTGTCGAAGTCGGTGTTGCGATCGCCTGCTTCGGAGCCTGCCCAAGTTGTGCGTGCTCCAACACTGCCAGTGGCACTAGCAGATCCGACTGTGCTGCGCTCGCGATTCATGGCTGGGTTTCCAGTTGCGTCAAAGTATGTTGTGGCGGCAGGATGTTGGGGAGGGGCAGCGGCTCCTGGGGTAAGGTTGCCAGTGCTGCCTGGGGTGTAGATTGTGGAGGTTTGTGGATTGCGGGCAGTGGTCACCCGCTCGAGACCAGCGAGGCGTGATATGCGATCGGCGCGTTCAGCATCGAGTTGATTGGACAGGCCAGACGACTGGTGGGAGCCGCCAAAATAAGGGTGCGCAGAGTGGTGTTGGAGGTGTCCGCGGTGGCCATCCTTGATCGCGACAGTGGAAAGCTCGGACATCGAAGTTGTAGTGCTATTTGGCGTGCCGGAGCGCGATCTACGCAACTATTAGCATCTCGATGGGGGGGCAGTATGGTATGCGATAGGCATACGGCACATCGGATGGCGTGACAGGATCCGACGGAGGTGGAGGCAGGTTGATAAGAGTCGGCGCGTTAGACATGGCGGGCAATAATTCAATGAGGCGGTGTTGCAGCTGATTCCGTCCAAGTCGTTGCAAGAGTTGCAGTGTACAGAGAAAGCTGATCCTTCGGTATTGTCTGCCTGGCCAAACTTGTTCGGTCACAAGTTGCTGGCTTATGCGCCGGGGAGCTCGGCAGTGCTGGAAAGGTGGCAGCAGCAGCAGCAACACTATTTTTGTGTGTTAGCAGTGAATCTTGCTTCGTATTTGCGCATCAGACGGTGGTGGCAGACGAGCAGGTGATGTAGTCGATCAGGAGAAGAAGTTGTTGCTCATTCAGACCTGCATTCGTGAGATGATCTTAGACCTGCATTCGTGAGATGATCTTGCCGTCTTTGTCGGAGGTCGCGTCGCTTGGCTACGTCAGATCCTGGACCCTGCGCTAGAATGGCTTAGCCTAGCCAGTCACATGCGGGGAGGGGCCTTTACGAGCAGAATTCACGACTTTGACATGCAAGAACGGGAGGCTGCACACTGGAGCATCAATGCCAGCACGAGGCTGATGAGCTGCAATTTGCTCCTGTGCCACCTTTGTGACTATCTGCGTGAAGTTAGTTCAAACAGCCGCCAAGCCGTTCTGGAGTAGTGCAGATGAAGTTCTTGGCAATGTGATCGAGAGATGGAAGAGCCGGAACATGTGTTCGCAGTAGAATCGTCTGGATATCATTCATGACATTCGTACATAGCGCTCGAGATTCGATCGAAGCAGCAGGTTGAAACGCCGCACTTTTTATCGACCTGTATCGACATACCCAAAACACCGTCGCTCTGTTGAAAGGTTTTTGATACCGTGCCATGCCATAACGCCGTCCTCATGCATACGTAGCCAGCGTGTCTTTACAGAACATCTAAACTGGCAGAGGGAAGGTGCTGGCCCAGGCAGCAATCTCCTGCTTGAGAGCCGCAATCTCAGGGATTTTGACACCCTCGGCGACCTTAGCCTTGAAGTCCTTTTGCTTGTTGCTTGGTGCTGGAAGCTCCGACTGGATCTTTGACGCGAGCTTGATGCACTGGTCGATGTAGTCGGCAATTCTGTCAAAGTCCTTCTCGCCCATGCCTCGGCTGGACATGGCTGGAGCACCAATACGAATACCGCAAGGTGTGAGGGCAGACTTGTCACCTGGTGTGGTGTTCTTGTTGCAAGCGATGTTGACCTGGTCGAGGACAGCCTCAACCCGAGCACCATCAAGACCCAAGGGCTTGAGGTCGAGCAGAACCATGTGGTTGTCGGTACCATCTGTCACCAGTCTGTAGCCGCGCGACTTGAAGGAGTTCTCGAGCTGCTTGGCGTTCTTGATGACCTGCTCTTGATACTGCCTGAACTCTGGCGTTTGTGCTTGCCTGAGTGCAACCGCGAGCGCAGTGATGGTATGGTTGTGCGGCCCACCCTGGTGACCTGGGAAGACGGAGAAGTTGATAGGTCCCTCAAGATCGTAGATAACCTGCACTTCCTTTCCCTGCTTGATCTCAGTCTTTCTCACACCCTTGCGGAAGAAGATCATAGCTCCTCGTGGTCCACGCAAGCTCTTGTGGGTGGTGGTTGTAACAATATCGGCATATTCGAATGGCGACTTGTTGACGCCAGCAGCGATGAGACCAGAAATGTGTGCCATGTCCATCATCAAGTAGCATCCAACCTTGTCTGCAATCTCCCTCATCCTCTTGTAGTCAATCTCTCTACAATACGCCGAAGTACCAGCAACAAGCACCTTTGGCCTGTACATGAGGGCATTCTGCTCAAGCTGATCGTAGTCAATCAAACCAGTCTCGAGGTTGACGCGGTATGGGAAAGTCTCGAAGTACGTTGAGACGGCCGAGATCTTCTTGGTGGGAGTCTGGTAGCCGTGGCTCAAATGACCGCCGTGGGGCAGATCAAGGCCCATCAAGCGATCGTGTGGCCTCATGATGGCCTGGTAGACCTGCAGATTGGCTGGCGAACCGCTCAAGCACTGCACGTTAACGCCCCATCTTTCAGGGTCGAGACGGAAAGCCTGGAGAGCTCGCTTCTGGCAGGTGAGCTCGATCTCGTCGATATGCTCGTTGCCGCCGTAGTAACGAGCACCGGGGGGTAACCCTCGGAGTATTTGTTGCTCATCGGCGAGCCAAGAGCGTCGAAGACGGCACGCGAGGTGACGTTCTCGGAGGCGATGAGGAGGATTGATTCGCGCTGACGCTTGATTTCCTTGGCCATGATGTCGGCAATCTCTGGGTCAGTGTCGACCAGCGACCTCTCCATCAGGTCCTGGTGAGCCTGTGGCAGCGCATACGAGCTTGGGCCATTGATGCCGTTGGTAGCCATGCTTGCGGTTGTCTGTCAATGTTATGCTGCGAAAGGATGACTGTCGTTCTGGGAGGTGACCTCAGAAAGTGTGCTAAGCAAAATCGAATATGGGTGCTCAAACGGCAAAGAAGGTCGAGTCACAAGCAAATAATGTACGTGCAGAGCAGATGAGCTAGCAAAATGATTGTCTTAGCGTGGGAGCTCTCTTTTCGAACTAGCTTTTGATCGGCGACATTCGGCGGCCGAACGAGGGGTCTCGTCCATTAACTGAACTATTGACAATTTATTGGTGAGGCATGGAACCACGTTCACCATTCGAGTTCTCTTCAACTTCTTGCTTCCTTGCTTCCAACACAACTTCAATCCACAATGGCTGCCACGTGCTGATCACGATCATCTACGTGCCTTGGCGCTTCTCGAAGACCCTGCCGATCAGATGTGCACGCGCATCTTCTGCAGAAAGCTTCCTACGCGGCGAACGCGACTTCGACGCGTGCCAAGAGCATTTCTGGAAGAATATACTCATCACTCATGTATAGGATCTGAGTCCTTGGATAGTTCCCCGGACGATTCCGGACTTTGCCAAGGCAGGGCTACTATCGTCACTTTCTGGTCGTCACCTCCATCCGCCCATTGCTTTTCCAGCCCCCGAAAGGCCGCGTGAACAGTGCTCGCTTATTACTGTAGCGCTATGGACGCTATCTTTCAGCCGCAGATGCAGGCCAACCCAGTCGCTGAACAACGAGCCAACTCGTTGCAGGACTTTCTGGTTGATATGAGCTGCACTGGCCCTGCAATAACCACTGGGGATCTTTCAGCAAGCATAGTATCGGTTGAGGCAGTCCTTTGCACGCAAGATTGGTGTGCAATTCATGCACAAACATACACAGCTACGGATGTGCGATCGTGCCCTATGCTGTGCTACACTAACCCGTCTAAGCACTATGGCTGCCGTACAGCAGCTCTCGGGCTGCTAGTCGCCGCGGTGTACATTTTGGCCTCTGTGTTGTTTCTCCAACGCCTCTGTGTTCCCTCAAGTATGCCATAGTAATGCCACATTGAGCTTGGCACAGGGCATGGGAAGTCTTTGTACATATCTGAATCTTCTGACATTACATTGACTTGAGGGCACACTGCAGGACGCGCACAGGAGGCTGGAGTTACGCCGACGGCCTCCGTATGGATCCTCTTTCAATAGCAGGCGCGGCTGCTACCACTGCCAAGACCGCTTGGACCGTGGGCGAGGCGTTGTACTCGTTCTTCCACGATGTCAAGATTATCGATCAGACAGTTGGCGGCTTGATCGCCGAGATCAGAGCATTAAGCAGCGCCTGCACCCTAGTGAACGAACGATTGCGCGACATTGTGCAGAACTTTGACCATGAGATCAACAAGCCCAATGCAAGCCGGGAAAAGCTCTGGGCGTGCGTCGAAGCGCAAGTGGCAGATAGCCAGAATAGTGTGAATCAACTCGAGAAGGCAATCTCGGGCCTCGTCAAGGATGGCTCAAATCCCTTTGCACAGGCGTGGCGACAGGTCAAGCTCAACATGCAAACGAAAGACATTGGCGAGGCCAGAAACAGGATTCGATCCCACACTGCAGGCTTGCAGACCATATTACAGACTGTTGCCATGTAAGACAACCTGCTGTTGACAACAACCGATGCTGACACAACTGGCAGCGAGATATGCTATTTGGCGCCACAGCATGCCGATCAACAGCTCCGGACATTGCTTAGTCGGACTGAAGAGTGTATGGAACAGCTCAAAGCGTTGCGCTTGGAGCGTACGGACAACAAGACTAAGGTCGAGGCCAACGAAGACGATGTCTTGGAGTTAAGCGAACAGGTCACTGTTGATGGGGAAAGCCTTTACTCTCTTAGCCAGGCTAGCGGATCACTACTCGGAATCGGCACTGTTGGCCGAGGCGTCAATGTTTCTGAGTGGATGCAGGACATCCGTGCAATTGATGCTACCGTGTCGCGGTCCAACACCATCGCGGGTAGCACAAGTCTTGAGTCAAACGGGGTTCCTTCTCTTCCAACGGAAAGTACCGGAGCTCGACCTTACCAAGACAGTATGTCACGAGCGAACGGAAGTGCAATTGTTGATCCACAGGCCAAGATCATAGAAGATGATGCCTCGGACGATGAAATGATGATCGAGTTGGCCACAGAAGCTCAGTCCACTGCCAGATCCCTGTTCAATGCTGGTGATTATAAAGAGGCCAGTTCATATCTGCGGGAAACTCTGAAGATTGTCCGTGAGCTACCCACCAAACGGCAGAAGCTCTACGATACGTGGGAGCTGCAATTCATGCTCAGTGTCTGCGCCTACTATACGCTGGATCTTGCGGAAGCCAAAGAAGATCTGACGGGCGTGATCGATAGCTCCACACAACTTGTGGAGAGGACTGATGCACAACTGCTGCAAGTCTGCGAGGCTGGCCACCTACTGGCCCAGCTGTGCGTGAAACTCAACAAGCTTGATCAGGCACGACTCTACTGCGATAATGCATTGCGAGGTCGTCGAAGACTGCTGGGTAAATCCAACGGCAAGAACTATGAGTCTGTAGCCTTAATGGCTCGGATATTCGAATTGCAAGGCAACGACCACCGCGCCAAGATCTATATGAGAACGATCCCTGAGACAGAAAGGGAGTCGCTTTCTGACAGATTCAGCGAGCTAATGCTGCCTGACGAAACATTCGCATTTTCGCAAACAGAGTTGAGCCAAGCTACCGACCTACTAGTGCAAAGCCGTCTTGATAGTTCGGGCAACGGACTTGCAAGCCAGCGTCCGCATTCACTGGCCGAGCAGTCAACAGCTACAATGCCCGCCAAGCAACGAAAGAGATCGCTATATAATCCGGTTCGCTGGGTTCAGCTTCGCGGAAAGAAGTCGGCAGAAGCTGTTCCCGAAAACTCAACGGATGCGCCACTGGTGCGGCGAGGATCGCCATCTACAGCTGAATCCAGCGAGACACCCATCTCCGAGACAGCATCAGTGCTCAGCGATGCAACATCTTTAAGTAGCAGACCCTCAGACCGCTCATCAAGCACTATGCAAGCTCAACGCGATATCGAATCTATCAGCTCCATTAGCGGCGCAGCACTTCGGCAGTCAGCATCCAATTCCAGTGCAGTAGGAAGACCCGAGTACGTCCAAAGATATTGGCCTGTCTCCTCTGCTGATCGAGGAAATGACACATCAGTGCCTGCAGTCAGAGCTCTTTGGCCTGCAAGAAACTATAGCACAATAAGTTCCACTTCAGGCATGTCAAAGAGTGACGAAAAGCACTACGAGTCTAGAGCGCAGACAGCCGGCTATCTGCGGATGAATTCTGCTATCGTCAAGAGCATCAGAGACGGCGAGTACGACCGCGCAGAGGTGGATAAGCTCATTGCTGAACGAGCAAAAGCAATTCAGAGAACCTCCCTGACCACAGTACTTTCGGCCGACAAGCACGAAACTTTGAAAGACTCACAGAGATATGACTCCAGCACGATACAGCTACAGACTGAGCATGGCCATATCATGATTGCACTACGAAATGACTTGGAAACATTAGATGAGGTAAAACCCATTGTCACTCTCATGGCCTGCAAGCTTCTAACATCACTCACAGATTGGACGAGAATCTACTCTCAAGGTAAGCATAAAATACGCCCATGACCACCCGCCACTGACCAGCAGGTAGACATGGACTGCATTGGTGACGAAATGCCATGCGGGACTTTACAACGGGGTAGCATTTCACAAGCGTCGCATGAGCATATGGAGTGCCTATTCAGCTTTCGGACTATCTACCGGGTCCACGAGGCAAAAGTCGCCCGACAATCTCTTGGAAATCATACCAGAACTCGCCAGCGCCCACTTTGATCACGAACGCATTGGCAGCATTGTTCGTGGCGGTGAGGTCGCTATGGCAATCGCTAGCAGCCCTGCGGCAAGTATGGGCAAAATTAGGCAATGCTCTGCTATATTGGACCCGAGATTGACGAAGACCGGATCGAAGTGAAACAACAAAACGCTAGCAGGATTATACTTCAAAACACAAGCGAACAACATCTTGACGGGCTCGCCACGGAAAACATTCTCTCGTACAATAACATCATCATCTCATCATCGTCATCGTCATCGTCGTCAGCTTGGACCAGCCAGCTCATCCCTTCAGAACATCGTCGCCATCACTACCGCAACCCCAGCGATTCCTCCAAACACCGAGACTGTGTTGGATCTAGCAGTGTTGGGAAGACGACCCCCATCCGGCCCATTTCCATTTCCATATGATCCGTCTCCATTAGTTGTGCGATCAATTTGCGCTCTGTTGGCTGCAAAAGTATTGTCGTCATCTGGGTCATTGTGGACCGTAGCGGCTGTGCCTTGGCCATTTCTATCAGTGGCTTGTCCGACTTGCTTGTACCCTTCTGGTGGTGTCGGAGGAGCTCTGTTGTCGTCGACTCCATCTTGGAGGTGATTCGGTGGTAATGGGTTACCATTGGCATCGACGACTATGGTTTGGCGTTAGCATGGTGTCGGAAACGACGAGCAGGAGTAGTGCCCAGGACTGACGTGGTGCAGGTGGAGTCTTGTCTTTGTCTTTGTGGTCATCTACCTCGTTCCCTGGCGGAGGGCGTTTGTCTTGAGCTGGAAGCTGTTACCTCGGGCTTCTTCTGTAATCTGTCTCTACTTACCGCCGACAGCAGCAGCAGCTGGGAGTGGATGATCGTTATCGTCGTTGTCATCGAGAAGATGTGGTGGAACTAGATCTTGATCTACGCTGTGTCAGATCAACTTCCGATGCAGCTCGGCTGTCTACTTACCTGCCACGGCAGGCGGAGGAAGCGGGCTACGTGGTGCTACAAAAGCAACATCATTGACACCCTTTTGGTCAAAGCGTATGCCATGCGCCATACCAGAAGCGGCTGCAATAGCAAGGACGGTTTCGAGCTTCATATTGTTTGTTGTGGTAAGTCGCGGACAGATGGATTTCTTGACATACCCAAGCTTGGAAGGACGGGACCTTCTTATACCATATCTTCCCAAGATCTTTCGTGTATAGATGTCCCTTTCACCTTCGAAAATAGCGACTGTTCGCTGTCCGCCAAGATGGGCTTCTTAGCTCCGAATGGGTGAGCAAAGCTCATCTTGCTACGTGTCTCGTCTGCCAAGGCGCGTGGACACAGGCCACTTGAAGTGAATGTACAGATGCACTGCCACAGCGTTATGTAGTTGTGACGATGCAAAGAGGCCTCCATGTTTCAGGCTGTGTCGATGACAAGAAATACTGACGTCTTGGCGTGAGAATGGACGGACAAGCTTGTAGTCATCTGATGTGGAGTGTGCTCATCAGTGGGTTTGATCCAGAGTGTCTGCGTTTCCGACTTTGCAAGGTTCACCTTGTCGAGATCATTTAGCTTTGTATCTGGTTCAGATTTTCTATATCACATGTCAGTAGCACGGATCACGCTGAATAAACAATCTAATGCATATCCAGTTAGTGTACAGCCATTGATGTTCTCAATGCTCTAGAGGTAGGCTGCAATCTCGTGATTGGGCGGCCTACAGAGCTCGATCAGCTGTGCTGTATTGCATCGACGGGCTTGAACTCAACGAAAAGACGATCCTTCGATGATGGGAGAAGACATTGCCAAGTGGTACTGCGCCTCTAGAGGAGGGGAGACTTTCCATGGGTACTCAGGTGGGCATGGATTGACTAAGTAAGTGTATGCCGAGTTTTGCTTCAGGCAGCTCGCGGGGGTCTTGCTAGGCGCCAAGCGTAATCACAATATCAAAGCCACCTTATTATGCTGCTTGGTCAGATATCCACGTTCCCTCGTCTTTGCAGCTCCTCAATCCGGATTGTCCCTTTCATCAGCTGCGAGATCACCCCTATTTCACTCCCCGCAGTTCGCACTGCCAATCGTGTGTACACCGCTGTGGAACTAACCCCAGCCGAATTCAGATTATGCTGATTTCGAGGCTGAGCCTGACCATCAGCTCCGGCAAAAATCTTGCTCTACAAACAAATTCCGCAATCGAGACCTCGTTGTAGGATTGACACAGACCCGTGGTTCGCTCGGAAGAAAATTTCGGCTGTGCCGGAGCTGCCTGGTGACATGAATGCTGCCACGCAGCAGTCGTAGGCTGACGTTGTATTGAGAACAACCTGACCATCGTATGGGATACCGGATTTCATGTTGACCCTGGATATGGGTGCCACGCGATAGTGGTTGGCGAAGTTCAATCTTTGGCAGGCTGGCTATATTGTGGTTGTTGTGGACGTCTAGGTCAATCTCGAAGTTTCCAAAACCTGACTGAAGGTGATTGCGGCGGAGGTCTTGGTCGAAGCAGTCGTGGTTGTGGTTGATGCTGAGGGAAATAGGTGTTTGTCACAGCTCAGCTTGGCCGATGTGGTGCAATAGGCTCGTTCAGAAATTCTCACCAGTGGTTTACCGTGGTCACTGTCCTTACGTAACACGAGCAACAGTGGGATCTCCATATCGTGGTACTTTCCGTATCCCACCTGCTGTTGCAGGACCACTTGTTACAGGAGACTTTGGGTCGGATAGAGATTCTGATTGAGCGTGCTTGCAGTCACAGATCTGGCTTCCAACTCGCTATCAGGAGATGAAGTATCTGCTGCGTCTCGCATATTGACAACGGGACTGGTGGAGCCGCCGGGGTTGGATCATAGGAACTGCTTCGCAGAGATTTTCGTACATTCTGAAAGAACAGTTGCGTTGTGCCGGTGGTATTGACAGTCGTTGTATGGAATGAGATTGAACTGGTAATGGTAGCTATGTGTATCAGCCGTTGTTCGCTCACGGCGAAGGGATACTCACAAGTCGTGGTTGTTGTGTCTGTTCCTCCTTGCACGCGGGTGTCAGTGTCGGCCAGATGCGGAGCTCACGTACAGTACATAACGCTCGCGACAGTCACAACGGAACTGGCCGGTGCTAGTGCGGTTCGGGAAGTCACAGGGTTTGTAATGACATGTATAGAGGTTCGGGAAGTCGGGTTGACCGAACTCCAGAAGATCTCTGTTGGAGTCGTGGTACATGCACAAAACATGCCCACACGCCTGTACAGCTATGCTGTTCGTTGAGAATATGCTCATAGCTCGAGCGGTGCGAAGCCATGGCGAGCACAAGATCAGCGCGTTCGGCCTGCTGCACCCCGACCAGCGATTATGACGAAAGTGAGCGAGCTTTATTAGATGCATTGCTTCGTGATCATGACAAACCATGTCTGGTGCTTGCCCTATCGTCTCACACTTCTACTCCACGCGTTTCTTCGTGTCTTCATCCTTAGCACCAAGTCCAGCAACGACCTTGGCAGCCTCAGCACCTTCCTCCTCCCAGTCTTCCTCATTCTCGTCCCAATTGTCCAGCTCCTCACTCACGTCCACTTTTCCAGCAGGTGCTGCGCCATCATCGGTCTGTTCAGCAGGTATGGTGCCAGTCTCTTGTGCTCCAAGTCCTGCCTCCCCGCGTTCTTGCCTTCCTAAATCATCCAGCTCTGCTTCGTCTTCGCCGCCCTCGTCTTCTCCAGCCACAATGTCGTAGTGCTTGTTCTTTCGCTTACGTTCCAACATACGTTTGTGGTACCATGATGAGAGAAGGAGCGCACCGGTGCTGCCAACGACATTGGCAAGGATATCGAAGGGATCGAAGTCACGTCCGTTCGGTAGGAGAGCCTGGACGATTTCAGATCCTATCGCTAGACCGGCTGTCACAGTGGTGAGCGTGAGGTGTATGCATCGTCGCCGGGAGGTCTCCAGGATCCAATAGAAGGTTGTCTGTAGACTAAAGTGTTAGTGATACTTGATGCCTTCAACTGCGTAGTGCTTAACCTCCGAGGCTGTCGCAAAGGTGATGGAGCAAGACTGAACGCACGGTAAGCGCAAAGAAGGTGATAAAGTGCAAGCCCTTGTCACTCTGGCCGTATTGAGGGATCTTGGGGTCGGCGAGGCCAAGATATGCGGACAATAGCAGCAATACCGCGAATGAAGCTAGAGAGGATTCTCGTCAGCCATTCACTTCTCGTGCTCTGGCGACATCCTGGCAGCGCGTGTACATACCGGCAAAAGGCTGCCGTATACGGAGCGACGACATCAATGCATCACGGACTGTGATCTTTCGTTTTGTTCAAAGGGTGTATATTGCAGACGCCACTTGGAGATCGCATACTGTACATGTAGGAAAGCCTGGAAGCTGTCGCGACCAGGACGCCAAAACCTCTGGGACGGTTAGCCGAGACCATTGTTCAAGCACAGTGACTTCGCTTTGCTGTGATGTGTATGCGTTTCTCGCATTGCGTTAACTTAGTGTCCGACAACATTGTATACCATTACTTAGTAGCTTTGCCTTTTTGAGGACATGTTGAGAGTCGGCTCCTCATAGTTCAGACAGAAGGCCTGCCGCAAGCAGCAGCAGAAGCGTGAACGCTCCAGTCGGCTTGCGACCGCACCTCCTCCAGGGACGTCACGCCGCCATCGGATACGACGACACATCCATCGAAACCAGCACATATCGACCGGCGTCGTCTTCGGAGCAGCACGAACTCCATGAGTCCCATATCGTCGCCCTTCAGCTCAGGACTGGCGGTCGCTTCGCCAGCGGGAGAGAACAGCGTGCTGCGCGACCATCACGTGCAGCCACGCAGGCGATGAGCTCGACACCCTCGCGGCCCGCAGTCAACGGCATACATATCCCACGCGCCCTCAATGGCATAAATGGCAGTGCTCGCCGTGCAGTCAGTATGACACGAGAGGCGACTCTCGGCACGGCGAGCGCCGCCGGGGATGACGAGCAGCCAGAGGATGGGGACCCTATACACCAGATGCTCAAGGCCAGGTGGGCGGAGACTGAGGCAAACATCGCCGCGCTCTTTGGAACAGATGGACGACCGCGACGCGACTCCAGGAAATCTATCCTTGTTCCCCCCGCCGACAGTGGTACCCTTCCTGTCCCTGAGCTCAAGACGTCCGCTCCGCCCAAGAAAGCTGCTCGCCAGATCGATGACGATTACGGGGATGATGAGGAAGATGAGGACGAGGAGGTAGGTGCTGAGAAAGATTCACCGCTCAAGGCTAAAGGCAACGCTGCAATTGCCAATGGAGTGTCTCCCCACCACTTCCGAACGCCGGCACCAGCTGTCAAGCCTCCCACCCTACGAACTTCCACTACGACTGCCGCGACCACATCAGATCCTTCCAAGAATGCAGAGGATGTGCGCAAGCAGCTGGAAGAGGAAAAGAAGGCGGCGGCAGAGGCAGCAAAATGGAGCTTTCAGAGCATGTTCTACACTTTTGAGAACGATCGAGATGCTATGCTGGAACAGCAGAAACTGGATGAGCTGGATCGCGAAGTGGAGAATGAGATCTCGGGAGTGCCAGGTACTGCTGCAACCAGCACGTCAAATGCGAATGGAGCAACCACAGCGGCCGGCGCAACGCAAGGATCACTTGGAAGTGCGGACCTGGGAGCTTCTAGCTTGACGCTCAAGCATCTCATCGCCCGGATAGACGCGAAACGCGACATGGTCAGGGCTTCGGACAACCAGCTTCGAACGCTTATCTCGGAAGTGCGCAAGGGCCGAAGTAAATGGGCGAGCGAAGATCGCGTAGGCCAGGAAGAGCTGTACGAAGCCGCAGAGAAGGTGCTCATGGAGCTCAAAGCCATGACTGAGTATGCGCAACCTTTCCTCCAACGCGTGTCGAAGCGCGAAGCACCAGATTATTTCAATGTTATCAAGACACCGATGGATATTGGGAGCATGATCAAGAAGCTAAAGCAACTGGCATACAAGAGCAAGAAAGAGTTCGTGGATGACCTGCAGCTGATATGGGCCAATTGCTTGAAGTACAACCAGGATCCGGCGCATCCATTGCGAAAGAAGGCACTTTATATGCGCAAAGAAACAGATAAGCTTATACCATTAATACCCGAGATTGTGGTACGCGATCGCGCCGAGGTCGAGGCAGAGGAGCGAAGACTGCATCATGCAGAGGAAGACAGCGACGAGGATGATGCGCCGATCATGGCCTCGCGAGGTCGCAAAGCTCCAAAGAAAAGTGCATCTTCTTCAGCCAGAAAGGCACCGGGTGGTGCACCATCACTCGGCGTTGAAGAATCATCTACTCCAGCTCCAGAGGATAGGAAACCTGCAATGCACGCCTCTGCTTCGAACCTTCGTAACGATTTCTTGCGAGCAGACTCCGAGGCGCAAGATGCAAGCTCAGCTGGCTTCAACACCCCGCCACCAGGGACCACAGTGCATCCACTCGTGAATGGATTGCATGGTAGTGCTGCGCCTGGGAGTCAAATGGATGTGATGGAAGTTGATGGTCTTGGTCAGTCTGTGATTAGCGCACCCACAGAAGATCAGGATGAAGACGACACTGAATTCAAGACGTGGAAGCAAGTTACTAAAAAAGATCGTGCCCAAGCTGCCGCAGAAAGAAATCGTTTATTCCGCGGTCATCATCTGAATCCTGAGGAGCCTGCCTTGCTGCGAAGCAAAGCTGCAATGCGGAGATGGATTCGACAACAGAAAATGCTGTCAGAGAAGCCAGCCACCGAAGGTGACACGCAGGAAGGCGCCGACGACAACACTGAACAATCAGCCAAGGGCGAAACACTTGCTGAGGGTATTGAACAAGACGAAGATTCGACATTACCAGATTACTACAACCCATTGTCCGCGATACCTGATCTGGACGAGCGATGGAGATGGACCACAGATTCGGAAGGGTATGTCATGCACGATGCTCAATGGATGCGAATGTATCCCAAAGATAGGTACAAGTCGACGCAAGGCAGCTTGACGAAGAAGGTCGAAGGCAACATCCGACAAATGCAAGACACGAGGAAGGTCACAGCAAAGATCGCGATCGTCAAGCAGATGCAAATCCAGGCGCAAACTTATCAGAACCAGTTTCAGAAATATGAGCCGGAACCCTTCGTGGAGCAGGACATTGGTAACACTGCAGTGAGCGAGGAGGGTCCACTAATAGCGCCACGGGTCAATCGTGCCGCATTACAGCGATCAGTCGGCAAGATCTTCTACCATGCCGGCTTCGAGGACTTTCAGCCATCAGCAATGGAGGCAATGACAGATATCACCATCAGTTACATGACAAATCTTACACAGGAGCTCAAGCTCTTTGCCGAGCAGCCAAAGAGAGATGGAAAGACAGGTCAGCACACTTTCGAGGAGCAGATGCTACATACCATGTACGAAAGCGGCATCGACATCGAAGGCATCGAGTCGTACATCAAGGACGACGTCGAGAGACAGACCACCAAACTTGCAACCATGCACGAAAGGATGAAGGCGCACCTAGCGGATCTTTTGGTAAGTTTGTGCAGCCTACCCCATATTCAAAAGGTACTGACTCCTCGAAGCGACCCGCCTTGGGCGATCACGCAGGTGCAGATGGTGCAGGCGCCTTCAACGATGGCAGCGAGCAGTTCGTTGGTGGCGATTTCGCTGAGGACCTCGACGAGGACTTCTTCGGCTTCAAAGAGCTCGGTCTTGCCGACGAACTTGGCCTGGAAACACTCAGTGTGCCGCTTCATCTTCTTCAAAACCGTCTACACAGCGGCTATCAGGCGCAGAATCAGGGACCGATCTCAAGCTCCGGTTTCATCTTCGAGGAGCCTCAACGGTACGAGCCCCTTACCAAGGACAACCTGCCAGAGCAAATCGGTCTCGTGCAAGACTTTTTCCGCAGCAAGTTACGACACAATCGCGAGGAGCCACTTATTGAGGACGAGGATTTGCCTGCGAAGCAACGCTTTCCCAAGCCGAGGCTACCACCCACTGGCAAAATCAGCTCTCCTCGCAAGAGACCTATCAAAGAACAGCAGCAGGCTGCGAAGAAGAGGCGCAAGCTGGAAGAAAGTGGCGAGAAGAAAGCGCTCAAGCCGTTGCAGCTCAAGCCACCCGACCCGGAACCACAAGACAATGAAGACCCCGAGAAAGGCTTCGAGGTGAATGGAGCTCCTCCTAGTCCGGAGAGCATCGCAGACAACTAGTCAGTGTCTGATGAAGCTTCAGCAGTCAATCATAACGCTGAAGTGGAGCATACAACCGAGCCTGATTCTGCAGTCAGTGGGCAGAACTTGAACGACCTGGAAGTGCCATTACGACATGGCCCTTCCGCTAACGATGATGAAGAGAGCTCGCACGAGACCTCGAGCTCGGGAGTGCCTCCCGCGGACCAAGAGGATGGCTCGAACGCTACAGAGAACCAAGGTCCACTGCCTGAATGGCGCGGTCGCACACCCAGATTCGACTGGTCAAGGAGACGCACAACGACACTTTACCAGTGGCTCAAGGACAATAAGAACACGCAATTCCCACTCCGTGGTGATGGTTGTCGCTCACGGACTCTGTACAACTTTCTGGTCAGTCACGAGGCGTTTCAGCCAAACCCAGCTCGGGGCGGCGGTCCCACGAGGGCTCTCACCCTCCAGATAGTTCAGGACAAATTGAGCAAAGAGACCCAGTCTGGATTGTACAAGAAGAGCCGAGGATCATCACCCCGTGCATGAGCCGATCTCGGTTTCATTTCGTGTTCTCAAGGCTCCCTACAGTACTCGCGAGGCGCACAGTAAGAGCAAAAGTGAAGAACCGGCTCTCCCATATGCACTGCATTATTCGTCTGTGGACGGTTCTGACGTCCGACCGCGTCGAAACGCGATGAGAAAGTCAAATGTCTCCAAAGTGGCCACGCCAGTTTGCACGCATCGGATCTATACGACTTTAGCAGGCGCCATGCGGAATGTTCGCTTATTACGGGCTGTGGAATACTATCACACCTATCTCGCGCTCAGAAGCGGATAAGCGGGATGTGCACCATATGACCCCGTGCTATCTGCCACACAACCTTACTCCACGATCTCACTCACTGGAGCGAATTATTACGAAAGATTTGCCAGGCGTAGTCCTGGCTTTAGACGACAAAACAACATCATATGTTTCATCAGTACCCCAGACGACACGACGAAATGGGACGAAAGACGCGTCGGAGTTTTATAGTAGAAGCCAGACTGACAGCGCATGGAATGGGATGGATTTGATCTTTTATACCCCAAAGACGTCTGAGCGAGGCAGCGAGCATGGGTGGCGGGACTTCTTTCTTTCTTCACATCTTTGAATGACAAAACAAGTGGCTGGGCAGGTTCTCGGAAGCGTTTTGTTCTAGCATTGAGGATTGTATATGCGACATGCGGCAATGGATGGTAGAAGAGCGAGGCGGTCTCCTTTTCTATTTGTGCGACGCTACAGTAGGCTGTAGCTGTGTGGTGTAATGGAAGATGAGTGAGACATACAGACTCCGATCGGTCACAAGTCCTTGTATCACCACCAACGGGTCGTATTATGCTCGTGTCGCTGCCCAACCCTGTGTGTTCTCAATCTTGGTGATACGCTGCCATTCAATCGAAAGGTGGTTCGTTTTGCTTCCACCAAACATTCGCGCTATGACATACGAGCAGTGCTGACCATGGAAGACCGCGGGTCTTCGCTGGTTGTATAACTTCGAACCGTGTGCGTTGCGTGCTGCGGCAGACGCAAATTGTCATTAAATGGCTTGTGAGTGAATGTGACCAGCATGGCATTGTGAGCTTTTATAGATCGACATCTACCTATGAAGCTGGTATGGACGATACACAACTGGCATTCGATATCTGAGCATCCGCAAGAGATTGAATATCTGATGTGCCATATTGACCTCGCTGGCGTCGTCCCACAGGTTTATCGTGCACGCTACTACAACCCTGAGAGAATAGCTATTCAGCCACGAAACAATGTAGCTACGCGCTCGCCAGGCTCAAGCCTGACTGGAGGCTTAAAAGCTTTGCGGCGTACGCGTCGATTGATGGGGAGAAGGCAGTGAACAAGTAGTTCAGTCAGGATGTGACTGCATCAAACGGCGTCTGGTAAATGGGGAACCATTGCTTTTAGGTCATATTCAGAGTCGTGGCCGAAGAGTACGCGAGTCGACGTGAGTTGAGTTACGCAAGTCGTCGGAACGAGTTTCCAGTGGCACATAGGACCTACTATTTCTTGTTGAAAGACCAGGGGATTAGCACCAGAACGTGGTCGTGGCATGAGTCTACGTGTGCGAGCCAAGCGAAGGATCGCAAGCAGGAAACATGTCAAGCGCTCGAAGTGCGTGCCAGGCAAGAGGCCTACCACGTAGCAGCGACGCTGCAAGCTGTCTGTGCTCGAACCTGCATCGCCGTTCGGAACCAGACGTGACGCGAACGTTGTGTCTGCGAACTGTAGATGCAAAGGAACCGTCATGACGCCGGGGCAGATGCATGGCGGACTAAGACTTGAAGCATTGTTTCGACCAGCGACAAGGCGAAGCTTCATGGAGTCCAGCTTGGTGTCACGCAAGCAGACTCTCGGCATTCTGGGAGCAGAGCTCGGAGGGGTTCATCTGAAAGAGATTCAGGTACGCGCCTCTAATGTTGGTTCATTTCGATGCTATCCGGACAGCCTTCCAGCTTTCACGCCGGTGATCACTGTGCACATCACAAGCTCTTCATTTTAACACCGGGCCCGCTGTTGGCCGTTCCATGTCTGCTCGGCATGTCTGCTATCTCGTGAACCTCGTAGAAGTCGTTGGCTTTGGTCGCTTATGCCTGGGCACCAAGGGGCTTGTTGGTGGTCTGGGCTGGGTTGACCTTCTTGCCGTCCTTGTTGTAACGCACACGTGGAGGTGGTGCGCGGTTGCGGCGGCCCTCGCGCGAGCGGACACTAGAAGTGAATCATCAGTATCGCGGGGCTGACGATGGCTCTATGTGTTGTATGGCATACCGAACGATCTTGCCGTGAATAGCACAAGAAACGCAGTACTGAAGCTTCAAGTACATCTTTGGCACAGCGTACTCGGCGAAGACTGAGGCATCCGAGATATCACGGATGGCGGCGGACTCGACCATGTTGCGAA